>JSUI01006089.1:0-19630 GCA_000833645.1 Huntiella omanensis | reverse complement strand
CTCTCCGGTAAGCGTAGGTTCTACCATTTGGACCGCGTGTACGAATTGTCGAAGCGGCTGTCGCGGCGCGGCGAAGAGCGTTGTTGGATCTTGGGTTCTGTTGGGAATAAGGGGCGTCGATGGCGTCCCATGGGCTGGGGTCCTCGGTAGGTGATGTACCGGGGGATAAAGCGGGTGGTGACGGTATTGGCAATGGTGGTATGGCGGGGATATGTCCCGTGTTTGTCTCCGTTCGCAANTTACTAACTCTATAGTCGAAATCCAGAATCAAAAGACGTCCACCATCAACAAAGTCAACATCATCCTCTTCCAAATCAACGGATACCCCTCTCGCCGCAATAACCAATCTCTCTCGTAACCGACCCTCCCCCGCAAAGCCACCAACAAACTTAACATTTGACATGCCTTTGAGCTCTGCGACTTTATACCCTTGAACAAAGGTATTCGGGTTCTTAGCGAACAATTTCTGCCACTGAGGTACTCTTGCCGCGGGACCCGGTGACGAGCGATTCGACACACTACTATTATGTCTGCCAAGTCTCTCATCATCACTAACCAGCCTCTCTGCAGCTTTAAACTTGGCCATGGCATCTAAATCTCCAGGGACACCGTAANGGCAATGGTGGTATGGCGGGGATATGTCCCGTGTTTGTCTCCGTTCGCAATATTGAACTTCTCACTCCTCCGTTATTCCTTGCAACTGTTCGTCGTCGAACAATAGCCACTGCATCGTCCATATCCCGTTGAACCTCAGGTAGGACTTCCGCCTCTTTACTTCCTACCTCAATCTCGATACACCGTTTACCCCCATTACTAACTCTATAGTCGAAATCCAGAATCAAAAGACGTCCACCATCAACAAAGTCAACATCATCCTCTTCCAAATCAACGGATACACCTCTCGCCGCAATAACCAGTCTCTCTCGTAACCGACCCTCCCCCGCAAAGCCACCAACAAACTTAACATTCGACATGCCTTTGAGCTCGGCGACTTTATACCCTTGAACAAAGGTATTCGGGTTCTTAGCGAACAATTTCTGCCACTGAGGTACTCTTGCCGCGGGACCCGGTGACGAGCGATTCGACACACTACTATTATGTCTGCCAAGTCTCTCATCATCACTAACCAGCCTCTCTGCAGCTTTAAACTTGGCCATGGCATCTAAATCTCCAGGGACACCGTAAAGCCAGATATCCTTCCCCATGAACCCAGCACTGACTAAATCGCCATGATACCCAGCCGCTGGAAGTGTACTAGGGAGTAACTTAGCCTTGGCACTAGGCGCATGCCCCGGAAGTGGACCAGTCCAATAAGTTGTTCCGTTGCGCAAGTCATCAACCCTGACAGCTCTAAACGTTTCGAAATTCCGATCATATGTGAATGTCCAACTTGCCTCTTCCTGACTCGTCTGCTGGATAAGTACCGAGTGTGTACAATCCCTACTGGTATTCGGGAACAAAATCGACGTAGTCCATAATGACCCCGCGTTATCCATCTGTGCACCAGGGTCATAATACGGCGCGGTAATAATCACCGTAGCCGGCGAGGAAGACGAAAGTGTCGTCCCTAGTAACTGTGTCCCATCAAACGAAAACGCAAGAGAATCCACCGTATCAGTCTTCACAGCCCGTCGATCCGTAGGAAGCGCATCTCGTCGGAGACTTGCCACTTCAATACCGCCTGTATATGCCGCCGCCAGGACCGTTCCACACGGGGACAAAGCGATAGTTCGTGGTTCATGGTCGAAAATCAAAGATTGTCGTAACTTTGGTGGACGTTTCTCCATGTCNCCCGGAAGTGGACCAGTCCAATAAGTTGTTCCGTTGCGCAAGTCATCAACCCTGACAGCTCTAAACGTTTCGAAATTCCGATCATATGTGAATGTCCAACTTGCCTCTTCCTGGCTCGTCTGTTGGATAAGTACCGAGTGTGTACAATCCCTACTGGTATTCGGGAACAAAATCGACGTAGTCCATAATGACCCTGCGTTATCCATCTGTGCACCAGGGTCATAATATGGCGCGGTAATAATCACCGTAGCCGGCGAAGAAGACGAAAGTGTCGTCCCTAGTAACTGTGTCCCATCAAACGAAAACGCAAGAGAATCCACCGTATCAGTCTTCACAGCGCGTCGATCCGTAGGAAGCGCATCTCGTCGGAGACTTGCCACTTCAATACCGCCTGTATATGCCGCCGCCAGGACCGTTCCACACGGGGACAAAGCGATAGTTCGTGGTTCATGGTCGAAAATCAAAGATTGTCGTAACTTTGGTGGACGTTTCTCCATGTCGTAAATGTCCACTTGGGACTCTGTAGAGAGCACAGCGAGAAGAGATGCATCATCTTTGATACATAGTGATATTGGTCGTCGCTGGGTAGCTAGTTCCCTTGCAATCACAGGCTCTTCCACGCGCACGTCTATCACGTATATCCGAGACGAGCTATACGCAAGAATATGTCGACCGCCCGGTGACGGTGTAAAAGCCAAACCCTCCCCACCCGGCGCCGACGTCGAACTAGACGTTGTCGAAACTAATCTTATCTCTATCTGTGAAGGGCGAATGTATGCATCATATAAATTCCTCTTCACCTCCAGGGCAAAAAGTCTCCGAAACCGTGGAAGATGTTCATCGTCAGAGAGATCCTTTGTTGAGAAATTGCGATTCGCGGATATGAAGGATATACAGCGAGATAGTTGGAGTGCGTATATTGATGCTTTCTGGGCGGCTTGGTACCATGTTTTGTTAAGGAGAGATAATGAAGCAAAGGTATTTGGGTCTGCGGTTTTAAGGATCCTGTGGGTTGTTAGGTATGTTTTAGGCTTTTGATAGAGTATACGTACTGTTGTATTGTCTCGCGTGGTAGACAATCAAATGATGATGTTGTTCGTAATCGTGAATCAGGTCGTGACAATCTTCTTTCTATATCCAAAGTAATATTCTCCCCAAGATCAACCTCTAAGCTTCCAACTCCATCTATCCCCGACGACGTCATATGTGGAGCCTCCATTCGTGTATATATAAACCCAAACCAAACCAAGCAAAAACAAAAAACAAAAATCAAGACACAACCAAATCGTCCTTGTGCACTCTCACCCGGATATATATCTCCGGAATATAAAAAACGCGCAAAAACAAGGCGACTCCTCTAGTGAACCCAAGCGGTGGCTATTCAANTAACTTTGGTGGACGTTTCTCCATGTCGTAAATGTCCACTTGGGACTCTGTAGAGAGCACAGCGAGAAGAGATGCATCATCTTTGATACATAGTGATATTGGTCGTCGCTGGGTAGCTAGTTCCCTTACAATCACAGGTTCTTCCACGCGCACGTCTATCACGTATATCCGAGACGAGCTATACGCAAGAATATGTCGACCGCCCGGCGACGGTGTAAAAGCCAAACCCTCCCCACCCGGCGCCGACGTTGAACTAGACGTTGTCGAAACTAATCTTATCTCTGTCTGTGAAGGTCGAATGTATGCATCATATAAATTCCTCTTCACCTCCAGGGCAAAAAGTCTCCGAAACCGTGGAAGATGTTCGTCGTCAGAGAGATCCTTTGTTGAGAAATTGCGATTCGCGGATATGAAGGATATACAGCGAGATAGTTGGAGTGCGTATATTGATGCTTTCTGGGCGGCTTGGTACCATGTTTTGTTAAGGAGAGATAGTGAAGCAAAGGTATTTGGGTCTGCGGTTTTAAGGATCCTGTGGGTTGTTAGGTATGTTTTAGGCTTTTAATAGAGTATACGTACTGTTGTATTGTCTCGCGTGGTAGACAATCAAATGATGATGTTGGTCGTAATCGTGAATCAGGTCGTGACAATCTTCTTTCTATATCCAAAGTAATATTCTCCCCAAGATCAACCTCTAAGCTTCCAACTCCATCTATCCCCGACGNGTGGAGCCTCCATTCGTGTATATATAAACCCAAACCAAACCAAGCAAGCAAAAAAAAAAAAAATCAAGACACAACCAAGTCGTCCTTGTGCACTCTCACCCGGATATATATCTCCGGAATATAAAAAACGCGCAAAAACAAGGCGACTCCTCTAATGAACCCAAGCGGTGGCTATTCAATATACCACAACGTAAATGCAAAGAAAAGTCACCGGAAGTGGTAGCTCTCGTCGGTGCCAAAGAAAGGAGGTGGCAAGGCAAACAGGGAATGAATGAAATCCGGTGATTTGGTCGTCGCAGGGAGGGATTTAAGAGGGTTTCAATAGTTACATAGTATGCGGGCGAAGTGTCGTGTCCTATCTATGTGTGTGTGGGTTTTTTGAAAAGAAAGGAAGAAAAATCTATAGGTTAAAGAGAATACACGAAAGAAAGGATGGCTGCAAACTAAGCTTATGGATAATCAATGTCATTAAAGCTTGGACTTGACTGCCATGACAAGCTATATCCAGCTATAAGCACGCAAATATATCAAAGAACCATGTTTGTTGGTGGCAACCTCATGAAAGAATTCACGTCTTATCAAATCGTTTATATCATTTTTACCATCCAACACTTTTTACAATTCCAATCATCTGTACCAACGAGGCTGAAGTGGATCCTCTTCTTTCATTGATGCATTCATCAAGTATGCATCATCCATTACCAAAATCTAAAAATAAACCTCTTTCAGGGAATCCCCCAGTATACCCTAACCCTACATTACACAAGCCTCAGGAACAAACCTCATGTCGGTGATCGCCGTGTAACACCAGCTAAGCCAAAACCTCCGCCAAATCCGGATATCTCAAGTCTGCAAACTCCTCCAACCAGGCCATCCAATTCTTTAAGAACCCGGAACCTTTTGAAATAGTCTCCGAGTCACCCACAACAACCAGACATCTCCGCGGTCTAGTCATGGCGACATTAAGTCTTCTTTTTTCCGCGAGAAAACCTACTTCACCGGCCTCGTTACTTCGGACAAGACTGACGATTACCACTTCTTTTTCTCGTCCTTGGAATCCATCAACACTTCCGATTTCAATCCCGGGGAGTTCCTCGCGGAGTGGCGCGAGAAGGGATACTTGACCGTTATATGGTGTGACGATGGCGACTTCCGATGCAGGAATCCCTTTTTGGATGAACAGACGAGCTTGTTTCTTGACTAGTTCGGCTTCCATGGGGTTACATTTACTTTCAGCAGTGAGACTTCTCTTCACTTTGTCGCCTTCTTCCTCTGTTTGCTCTGGAAAGTCTCCGCCTTGTGTATCGATGAAAATCACCGGTATCTCCATCTCCTCGTCATCATCAACCCCCGGTAAATCTTTCAATAACCGCCCCTTCACGTGATCTGCCGCTACTAGTCGTCCATCATATAACTCATCCGACGCAAACCTCATGATATCCTCATGCATACGGTACTGCGTCGTCAACATCCTCTTAACACCCTCTCCATGTGTCTGCAAAATCCTATCAAACAACGTCTTCTCTAACCCGCCAGTCTTTCCTTTAATAGTCGGCGGCAACTGTAAATGGTCACCCGCCAAAACCGCCTTCTTCGCCGTAATCAACGGAACCCAACACTGTGCCTCTAACGCCTGACTTGCCTCATCAATAATAACCACATCGAAACGTTCTCCGAGCAACTGTTTCCCACCCGCACCATGAAGTGTCGACAAGACAACCTTACTCCCGCTAACCAACCGTTTAACACAGTCCTTTTCACGCTCGCGATACTCCTTCCGTAGTTCCTTGAGATCCGCGTAAATTGCCTTTCTTTCCCTCCCGGTTCGTGTCTTCCTAATCGACGCTTGTTTAGCGTCCATTTCGGAACGGACATCCCGGACAATTTCTGCAGCGTCAGATGTCTGGGTTAATATATCCAGAGAATGTGCCAGGACCGAAGGGAGTAATCGTGCAGGATGTCCTAGTCGTAGAATTGGGAGTTTGTGAGGGGCAAGTCTTTCGACAATGTTGTCAACTGAGATGTTTGACGGACCACAGACTAATACTCTCTGACCCCGTTTAACAAATTGAAGGATAAGTTCGACTAATGTGTGCGTTTTGCCAGTCTGCGAAGTTAGTATCTCGTATTCTGAAATCACTGTATAAAACTCACCCCTGGCGGCCCATGAATCAAGGCAATCTCCCTCGCCCCCAAGGCAAACCTAATCGCCTCTTTCTGCGAGTCATTCAAATGTTCCCCCACCCAATCAACCTCCGTATCCGACACCTCCACAACCGGACTAACACTATCCAANGTCATCCTACCCTCGTCAGTAAAACTCTCCATCTCCGATCCAAAACACTCACCTCTTATAAGTCACCTCATCCGCCAACTTAACCACCCACAACCGCCCGGTAACCTCCGCATCCCCATCAACCGCCACCGCCAAAACCGACCGACCAGCCTTCGTAATAACCCCCCTCACACCCGCCTTTTCCAACTCCTTCACCTCCTTCTTCCGTGCGCTTCCCCCCGGCTGCCCCGAAACAAACACGATATCCCCCGGACGTAACCCATGGCTCGGCAAGTCAGCGTCACTACCTGCCGTAGCACTATCCGCCGACAGTTCAAGTACCGTTTTACCCCCGAGACCGGTCCGGCTATTTGATATTGTCAGGTTAGTTAGCGCCAGCCCTGCCCGCTGTAACGCTGCCGGTGTATACGACGTGACTAACGCCTCCGCCTCTTTCGTTTCCGCAGCAAGCTCTGCCGCCAACAGGGAAATCTGTCCCTGCGCAAATACCTTAGGATCCGTCCGTCTAGTCATTTTCCTTGTTAATTACATTCATTATACAAAAACAATGTCAATACATCTATATACCTGACCAACCAACCCAACTACCCCGCTTACTCAGCGCCCCACAATTCCACCTCAGTGTAACCCCTACGTCGGCTTCTTGGGATGAATCAAAATCACCACCGCCAACGACGTCAACATAAGTCCAAAGGTAGCGCACGCCACCAACAAAACCGTCACCCTACTAGCCGGGAACTTGCCGCGAATTACATAGCTTGTGGCCATTGAATACCGTTGATACCCAAGTAACAACATGACGATACTCAATCCTAAGAACGTCGCGCCCAGCGGTTTCCCAATATGACGAATCCGGATGATCCGCGGATCTGTCGCCGCGTTGTCCTCGCGGAAGGTAGAGTTTAACCTGAATAACTGGGTAACAGCGATCCCAATAGACGCAAAAGCCAACGAAGTCCGTAACCAGGCGAGAAATGTGCGTTCTGTACGGCTAGTTAGTTTCCATTCTTTCTCTCTTAGACCCGTCAACATACCGATAGCAAGATGGTCACGCGCTACGGACCCTTTATTCTCCAATTCAACCGGTTTAAACAGACCCCAAACCCAATCAAACAGACCCCCCTTCGTCGCCTCCACGGACACCTCCGACTCCTCCGTCCTCCTCCGTAAAACCCTCTGTCCCGGCGTCGAACATCCCGTTGTCGTAGCTTGATACGACACCTCCCCGGAACTTCTCAACCCGGTAGTCTCATCAACCTCTCCCACCCCCTGAGTCCTATGACGCGGCGATATCGGGCTAGTAACACCCATAGCTTCGGCGCGAATCCGGCCGGTCTGAATCGTTAGTTAAATTTCTAAAAGAGGTTCTCCCCTTCTCGCGATACAAAATATCGTCGAATTCTTTCAACTCCCAGGCTCCTAAAACCTCCTTCGCGAGTCCCTTGGATGTGCAGCAAGCAAAGCACAGACGAAGACGCGCCAATATACATGCTCCGGGATATCTCCACGTATAAAGTAGTTTCTCTTACATCATACTTGACTCTTCGCCCCGTCTTCTAGCAAGGGAAATTTCCTCATCCCGCCGAAAATTACACAATCCATACATCCCGCTTTCAAAAAACAAAACAGAAGGGAAAAAAAGCTCACCTCTAAAATCTCATCCACCTGGCTGCCTTTTCTCGCTGGCGCGGTATTCCGTCGTTCAAGTCTATCCATAATCAATAGTCACAAATCACTCGTATTACAACAGGAAAAAAAGTAGAGGCATGTACATGTATAAATTCATATTCACGATATCAATAAACCAGCAGACCAAACCACACGCACGTCTGTTCCACGGTCAAGAACCGTCCAAAACTATATATCCACATCCTCTCCAAATTCCCTCCTTCCCTGTCTCCAACTTATGACCCGTCAAATCACCTCGCCGAACCCTATTTCGCCGTCGGGATCTCTCCCGTTCTAAATATCGCCACCGCCAAAAGCCTCTCTCCGTCACCTCCCCAAACCGACCGACACGGCACCGTAGTAGCCCAGCCCTCTCTAAACGCTTCTTTCCCTAATCTCTCCGTATCCAAGTAAAGGGCAAACATCTCCACCTCGGCATTTTGATCCGTCTGGTTGAGACTCTCCGCCCACGCTTCCTCGGCGATCTTCCGGATATCTACGCCCAAGACGGGAGTAGATGGGTCGACGGGCCAGATGCCAACACTGCTGTGGATATACCGGACGCCACCTTCGCGGAGACGGGCGTGACGGATTTTGTAGTTCCATTGGCCGATGGTTCCCGTGTTATACGCCGTTGAGAGACACATGGGTTCAAGACGGGAGAGACCCGCCTGGACTTGCCATTCACAGGCGGCGTTGCGCGGTAGTGTATCCACCTCAATAGCATAGAACGGAGGGACTCTCCGACTCGTGAACTCCGTACCGTCGCTGAAAACCTCCCAGTCCGGTAGCGGGACACTCTTTTCTTCTGTTCCGTAGTTTTGTTGTCCAGTATTTCTCTGATCCCACACGTCAATATCCTCAGATTCCTCCTCTTCCGCATCCTCCACGGGCACCGGATGAACAGCCTGCCACGCCTTCGCAGCCATAAGTACATTTTTCTTCATTTCCTCCTCTGAGGCTGCCCGCGGGAAAATTGCCTTGGCCCCGGTATACCACTGGACCTTCATCTCTCTTGAGATTCTCCAAAGATGTTGCAACGACAGGACAATTTCCAATCCGGCATCTGGTTCTCCCACGGGCAACTCCATACTCGCGGGAATCAAAGAAATCTGCCCAGCAACAATAACAATTCGAATAGGCAGGATATCTCCACCGTCGCCAAAGTCTACCATTACTCCGTGATCAATAGCCTGGCTGTATGGTCCGATATTCGCAGGGGCCCAATATGAACGAGACTGCACGTGGAGACCACCACGGGCATTTGCCGACACGCCAGGGAAAGAAGTGACCAACACAGCCAAATCGCATCCCTCGGGCAACATATCGCCAACTGCAACAGTGACTCTAGCCGGAGGGTTACAAAAGCAGAAGAGCCCCTTATAAACCGTGTTAACCGCCTGGAAATCACCCATATCCCGCATCAAAATGGTGGTATGCGTGACGTCCATAACGGGACTGGCTGACGGCAGGTTCGCCGACCAATGGGTACACCGTTCACGGATCTGATCCATACAGTTCTGTGTTTGTTCTTCAATAGACTTTCCACGGACAGACTCAGTGGGGAGTAGCGTCCAGTGGTATTCCATGCAGGTAGACTGCGGGAGTCTCTTTACCGAAAACGACTTCGTTTCGGACTCATCTGGGCTAACCACCTGGATAGTCGGGTCCCGGACTTGTTCGAGGACATCGACGAATTGCGGTTCCAGTAGAGCGGGAGTCTTGACAGACACCGGAGTAGATTCCTCAGCCTTATCTTCCACGGCAGCCTCAGAAAACTCCAAATACGTAGTCCCTCCACCCTCACTAACCTCCTTCATCCCCGCATCCGGCACGGCAATCCTCTTCTTAAACAACTCTTTCGGGCCATCAACAACCAGCGTCTCAAACTCGCCACCTTCACCCAATACTGCTCCCTCGGAATTTCCAAACTTCTTCAAGGCCTTTTGGATTCTTGCAATCGTCGTCGGGGCACATACCCTCATCCATAGGGCACTTTCATCTAACCCCGCGCTCGCCACCTTGATAACCCTCGGGTCCATCCCCGCGGCCTCCATATCCCGTAGTAACTGTGCGTCATCGCCATTCTCGGCGGTAATCGTGGGGTACTTCCACAGGTATGCCACAGGAGTTAATCCCAACCGGACAGCAACAGCTTCAACTCTGGTTCTCTGATACGTCGACAAGATCGCGCCAGCACAAACGGCATTCGCCTCGGGATGTCTCTTGAGAATCTCCTTTAACAAGGGCACCATACTCTCAGTTTCATCCTCCTCGTTCACTCTGGCCACGTCATAATCTCTCACACTCTGCACCGGTGTCGTTGTTCCCAAGGCCCTCCGATACAACGGCAACTGTAAAGCCTGCGCATACAACGGGAGAATCTGGTGGCCGACAGTCTGATACATGAACCCATTGGGATCCACCGTCTGGGCCGTCTGAACAGAGATAGTTTCCGGTGCTGACCCGTCGGCAGGGTCATAAACGTCTACCCCGTTCTCATTCGTCGGACTCACGGTGACAGGGCCCGGATACAGATTTGCAAGTGCGACCAGTTCATGGCCATTTTGCACGGCATGAAGAGCCGCATAGAAACTGTCTTTTCCGCCGGAAATAAGCGCAATCACTTTTAACGGGGCCATGATGAAGTAAAAAGGCGTGAGTTGAGATGACTAGGTGATGTATCATTCACTCAATATGCAGCACCCGCGTGGCGACGTCGTAGTGGAACCCTAGCTTGATAACTCCACAATGACGTTTCGATCGATAACGACGGGCGGGGACAAAGAAACAAAGGAAGAAATAGGGTTTAAACGTTTGTATACATTCGAAAAAAATAAAGAGAAGGGAACTTTTATTTGTCAATGGGAAATTCTTTCAAAGTGAGTAAGTTGGGTTCTCTTAGTTTGACAGCGTGCTCGTGCCTTGTTGACAGGTATCGTGGGAACGGACCTGACTGATGATTTTGTTCGGGCGGGGTTATTATCTAGGTGACGGAGTAACAAGACAGAAGAGGAAAGGGCAGGGACCACCCACCTTTTGTGAACGTACGTTTGTACATTCCATTAACAAGGACTTCCCCGTGGAGATTCTGCGCATTGGAATGGGGATTCACATCGTGGAATGGAATACTCAGCTTGCTTGAATCCTATCGTTATTATCTGGGCCATATGATTGATAAGTAAATCGCCAGCGGACTCATGCCCCCACTAACTTTCGCCTTGACATTTGGAGAACCCATGGGCCATATCCATCTGGCCCGCCGGAGCACGGCCACGGTATCAATGTACCACTCAATACCTCCGCCAAAGGCCTCTCCGGCACCGTAAAGCCCCCACGCAAATCCACATGGCCCCATCCTCAGCCGCATGCACGCCGCCCCGCTCTTCAACTAACTACGCACATAGATATGCATGCACATCTACATGCGCTCAAGATATTCCATCCATGGCTGCGTTCCTCATCCTTTCGTCATCCGTGCCTGCCCAATTGACACAACAAGGCCTGTGCAGCCTGCAAAAAGCACAATTCAGGATTCCGCTCAAGCCGCCATCCATACATTAGGCTCGTTGGTGGAACGTGGGGGGCCCAGTTGCCAGCTTGTCTGGTAGTTGAAGAACCGAGATGCACGAAACAGATGATCTCTTACCGGAGAGAGAATAGGTTGTCTTGTTATCACGGGTGGCTTATGTGGACATGTTAACGGTCATGCCGCGAAGATCTCACGGCGATCATGTAGTGGGTTACAGACGGGTTTTCGCCGACTTACTTTTAGCTATGTATCTATCTACATATGTACAACCCCACTAACCATGTTCACTAGCCATGTTCAATATCCCCGGCACTCCCCGCCAAACGTCCTTCTCAACCCCTCCAAATCGCAAGACACCCCGTCTAAATGCCATGCAGAGTCCCTCCACCATCGTCCAACGCCAAGTCTTCTGGAACGTAAGAAAAAAGTGCTCCCGTCGCCAACCAATAGCCACCCGCGTCACCGGGGAGGTTGGGAGGGAGTCAGTTGTCTGCATTTTCCTTCTCGACAGTCTCACTTTCCACATAACCTGCCGCCCAATAAGGGAATGTTTCCCAGATTTTGTCTGATGCGTTGGAGACCCATTGTATGTGGCGAGGTGTCTTGCTTTGGATAGACGTGAGCTTGATTCCATGGAATATACGTATGTACGTACATACATACATATGTACATACATAGATGTAAACCTAGTCCTAGTCGTTCTCACTAATACTCTCCCTCACCGCCGTGCCGCCCGTCACATGCTCACGCCCCACATCCGTCTCACATCTCCTAGACAAGACAAAAACCCATAGAAGCCTGCTGTGTCGCCCTCCCCCTCCACCGTCTCAAGTCCCGTTAGCTCCTCAGCGGCCGAACGGGTGGCTGACCAAGGTGGCTTTTTTTCCCAGGGTCATCCGTGTCAAGGATGTCCCCGATGGTCAAATATCCAAGTCAGCCGATGATGGGCCAGTTCAGCCGGATTGTTCCAGCACCTCGTCTTACCCTTCTGTCGAACAAATGCCGTCGTCGTTCATTCCAAGACCCTATCAGCATTGCGTGTTTGAATACGCGGGCGAGAGAAAGAGGGAGCTTGTGCCGGTGATGCCCGATGGGGAAGGCTGGACGCCACGCTTCAATGAGTCCGGTAGACCGGCGTAACAAAGGACCGTGCGGCTGTCATACCACCCTAGGAAGGCAGGTGGAAGGTTTGTTGCGACGATGACATGGAAGGGACAAGAGGAATTATGACGTCGGTTGGTTGGGTTTTCGGGTTTTACGGGGTCAACGGATGACACGTGGGACTTTTCTTGTCTGTTCTTTTTTGGATGGCTGTAGATTGATGATGCAGGAAATATGTAGTGACCACGACATGAATACTGCACGTATGGTAGACAATGGACACGGTAACGGTTTTTGCAGGTCGGATCGGATAGAGGCATCCTCGAGGACTAGTCAGCTAGCAACATGTCTCGTTAATGACGCTGTAAATAATGCGTGTCTCGTACGCCTCCCTCTGTAAAACTAGACACTACATAGACACGCATCAGACGCAAGGAACGACTGCCACCAGCCGTCGTCCACGGGCATCAACACGAGTCTCGTTTTCTTCAAAGTGGCATGACAACACAGACATTCGACTCTTCTACTAATCCACACACACTCACACAGAGAGATACTTCATCTCCCATGATACCAAACAACTACACGTAACTCTCCGTGTCTCCCAAAGGGGATAAAATATCGGCGTTGAAGATGGTTACACAACAGTCCCAACTTCCAGGATACGGTGACACGGCGCTGAGTGGCGGCTGGGAGGGAGGAGCTTCTTGTGGTGGGGGGGTTGTTCTACGACGAAATCATTGGTGTGGAGGTGTTCTATTTTATTTTTTTTTACTTGTTCTTGTTAATGAATGGGTCGGAGATTACGATGGGGAGAGAGATGTGGGTGCAGTACGATGTACAGTACTTGATTGGGAAGGTCGTATGTCAAGGTTTGGTTGAGAGGATTTCGAAGAAGCAGGAACGAAGCTGGTGAAGTTTGTGGAGGGGGCGACTTTTGGGGGTTGTGATGGGGGCGTTTCGGGCGGTTATGAGATGTTGTGAGGTTGGTTTGTGGATAGATTAGCGAAGAGGGTTGTAAGAAACCCTTGAAGATGGTGTAAGTGAGAGATCTTGTACTGTGTGAAAAAGAGCTCTTCTCATATTAAACATTTCTTTGACACTGTTCATACACACTGTCTGTAGCTCTAACCCCAATTTTCCAATCTACCCTAACCCATTATTACCCGAACAGGAAATGCCCCAATTGTCATAGTTCTGGTCTCATGTTTCTCCCTTTGAGACGTGAGAAGCTACATAAGCAGGTAAAGAGAGTCAAGGGAGACGAGATGACTCCCTGACGTGACAGCGCTCCCTTGGATAGTTGAGAAAGACGGGTTACGGGAATTTTCTTGAGAGCCATGTGTCGACTAGAAGTTTTCCCTTCGGTGGGATGAGATGGAACCATGGAAGAAGGGAGCTGAACGACCACGGGATTTGAGGTCTCTTGATGGTGAGTAAGACGGGTAATGTATATTAGTGGGTTGATGTTTGTGGGATTTTGTATTCGGGATGGGTTCTGCAGGATCGGGTATTTCGGTGGTGGCTTTTGTGTCGTTTGTATGTGCATACATATGTATGTGGCATACATGTACATAGATAGGTACATATGTCTCTTTGCGTGTCACCACTTTCACTAGACAATGTCTCCGTGCCGTTCCGAGCCGAATCTCTCTTCTTATTCTTCTTCTTCCATGACACTCACAAACGGCGTCCGAGCTCAATGCTCAAGGGAGTTAACCGGGCGTTCGTCAACCTCCATCTTGACATCCCTCCAACCCGCGTATCGACCCACGACAACACCATCATCAAGTGGGGCTCCGTCATCCTCGCATATCCATCGCACCAGTGGCAACAAGCCCTCCTCCCTTGCATCAATGGGATGGCTTGGGTGGATGGGCGGGGACGAGGTCGTCGGGTAGATACATGAATGGGCACATGAAAGGCAAACGGCCAAACAAAAGGTGTACATGTGTACAGTATGTATGTACATGCATATATATGCCGTAATGAGTCTCGTCTGGCCTATCTGCAAGCGAGCCTAACCATCCACTACCCAATGTTCCTTCACATCCTATGGTAGTCGGCCGCCCTTGGTTCTGGTGGTTTATATACCGAATACGTATCATGACGCCACCCGCTCTGCTTCCCTTGCGCTGCAAACATATGTCTGCATACATACATGACAAGTTCCCTTCCGAAAAAGCCTACATATGTATATGTGATTCCCACGTAATCCGCCAACCGAGGAAGCGAAACGAACAGGAAGCAAAGAGAGAGAAAAAAAAAACAAGTAAAGCCCAACTCCTACAACTCTTTTATATTCCCCCGAACCCATTCCTCATTATACGGCGCGGAAGCCCGGAAGCCCGATTCCTTACCCCGCCAATACTACCAAGTCTCCACTCCCTTGCGGCCCAAGTAGACCCCGCTTCTCCAGTAGCCGGGTGGATGGCCAACCCTTGAGGTAATTAACAGCGCCTTACTATATCCAAACAATCGCCATACTGCGCTATCCTACAACGCCCCGGAAAGGCACTCCATCTCGCCGTGCATATGTACATATGTACATACAGCTTACCAAGGGAATCTAAAATACCACTATATCCAACAATCCTAACATGTAACCAAAGAAAGTGGGAACTCTTCTGGTCCCTTCTCACATTTGCCATTTTCATTCATTCTTCCTTTTTGTTTCTTTTTCTTTGGGTAGGAAACAGACGAGGGTGGAGTGGTCCCCGCCTCGTTTATGTAGGTATCCAGGTTTCCTTTTTGGCATATATAGTCAAGGGAACAGGACGGATGAATAGCCCCGCCCGCCGATGAGAGGGGGAGACAATGAAAGGATTCGGGTTTGGGTTGGGGTTTCTTTGGAAGGATTTTTTTGGTGGAGGAGTCCGAATTTGGCAAAAAAAAAATGGAGGATAACGACGGGCGATAAACGGAGTTTGGAAGATGATGGGAAGAAAGTGTAAAAAAGAATCTCCTCCGGACAGGCTTGAACTGTCAACCTCCTGATTGCTAAACTTGATAAGTTCGTAACAGTCAGACGCGCTAGCCAATTGCGCCACAGAGGAAGTGATTGTTGATTCGGGTTAAGTTATTGGGGTTTATTCAATCTTGAAGAAAGTTGATGACTTTTTTTTTTATGTGTGGGTTATGACAAGTAGGATCCCTTGCATAGAAAGTTGTACACCAGGTATACAGTGGCAATCCTAAAACGGAAAATAGACAATTCGGATATCCAACTGACAGGTTTTCGCTTCACTTGTGAAATGTGTGGTGTTGGATATGTGATTGGAAGAAAGCCCGTGACAAGCTATCATTACCACTACGACTATAACTTTGACTAGCAACACGAAGCGGAGATCAAGAAATGTAGGCTGGACCAATCATTACCATAGTGGGCGGTGATTGGCTTGAAAGTGTCATGAGGGCGGTTAAGCGGCGTGGTGATTTGTGGTTACGGGTGTGTGAGTGTGTTGGAGGAGAAGGACAAGATTCGATTACCTTAATAGGTTTTCAGAGGATTACCCGATTAGGGAGGCTAGAAGAAAGATTTCAAATGGTGCTCGGAACGGGGAAGGGTATTATGTGATGGTGACAGACTGAGCCAAGCAAGTGAACAAGACAGGAACCAACGAACGACATCAAGCTATGAACAGGGTGTAATAGCCAGGGGTGAAAGTAAGCTGTAACTTTAGCTTCTGTCGGATTATACACCAATGAGAAGGGTCTATTCTCAACAACCTAGTTAGCCAGCTCTATCCCCGGGCGACAAGCGGGATAATCAAGTAGACCGGATCTCGAGAAGACCTGCTCCGAGAGAAAAAAATGTGACATGGGGGGGTGGTTGGGTTAGGTATTAGGTAGGGCGGTGTGACTAGGCTATTGGGGGATTTGTTACTGGTGCTTGGTAGTGGATTTGGTGATGTGACAGTGTACATACATACATACGAATTGCTTTTTCAGCTGTCCCACGGGCGGGAATATGAGGGGGACAAGATTGTCAGAAAAGACTATGACAATGTACATTATCGACAAAGTACAATAGATATGTGACTTTACAAGTGACATATCCAGTACAAAAAGACAATCATATGTGTTGAAAAACTGATAGATATATCCACAACTCACCAATATCACTAATGGGTGATATTCAAATCTCCCCCAACCCAGCCACAATACCGACATCGCGGACCGTACAATCCGGCGTCCGAGCTAACAAGGGGATTTCCTCCNGACAATGTACATTATCGACAAAGTACAATAGATATGTGACTTTACAAGTGACATATCCAGTACAAAAAGACAATCATATGTGTTGAAAAACTGATAGATATATCCACAACTCACCAATATCACTAATAGGTGATATTCAAATCTCCCCCAACCCAGCCACAATACCGACATCGCGGACCGTATAATCCGGCGTCCGAGCTAACAAGGGGATTTCCTCCCTATCAGCCCAAAAGCATCCGGATGCCTGCGCCGGCATGATATCCCCGGTCTTCCACACTCGCCTAAGTAATTTGGAAAAAAACAAAACAAGAAACCCCCTAGTCTGTCAAGTTTGTATGGTTGTTTGGAGGATCTTAGGTACAGGTTATGCATGTATGTACATATGTATGTAAGTTGGCAAGAAAAAGTACGGTGTCAGCCTTGACGGACGGTGCATTATCGGAGAAACTTGGGCGGTGTGAACCGGGATTGTGGATTTTAGAGTCGGGGGGGAGTTTTGAATGAGATTACTTGCGGGAGTAACTTATGTTTTGGGATGAGTGACCATACATACATACGTGGACATGTGCTTTTTCTGTAATTCACTTCACCAACAAGTTCATCACAAACAAGACAAACACTAAACCAGGAACACGTTACTTTTCTTTTCATACATAGTCAAGACACTTTTGACCTAACAGGTGAAACGAAAAGGTAACTCGCGTGGTGGAGAATCACCAAAAAGCAAAATGATACGGCGTTCTTGTTAGAACAAAAAACCAATCTTGTAACAAAAAAAAAAGGTGCCAACACATCACATGTGACAAGAAACAAATACTACTATAATTCACAACATAACAAGTCATAAGAAGCAAAAAAATTTCCAAAAAGAAAAAAAATGTACATGTTAACATGGCTGACTAAATAATGTCGCCGCAAAACTATTAAACAGATATCCAACCAACTAAACAAGTAAAAAGGCAGAAGAAAAACAATACTGAAAAGGACTTTGTTGTGTCCATCTGAATAGACATGTCCAACCAAGANATGAGATTACTTGCGGGAGTAACTTATGTTTTGGGATGAGTGACCATACATACATACGTGGACATGTGCTTTTTCTGTAATTCACTTCACCAACAAGTTCATCACAAACAAGACAAACACTAAACCAGGAACACGTTACTTTTCTTTTCATACATAGTCAAGACACTTTTGACCTAACAGGTGAAACGAAAAGGTAACTCGCGTGGTGGAGAATCACCAAAAAGCAAAATGATACGGCGTTCTTGTTAAAACAAAAAACCAATCTTGTAACAAAAAAAAAAGGTGCCAACACATCACATGTGACAAGAAACAAATACCACTATATTTCACAACATAACAAGTCATAAGAAGCAAAAAATTTCCAAAAAGAAAAAAAAATGTACATGTTAACATGGCTGACTAAATAATGTCGCCGCAAAACTATTAAACAGATATCCAACCAACTAAACAAGTAAAAAAGGCAGAAGAAAAACAATACTGAAAAGGACTTTGTTGTGTCCATCTGAATAGACATGTCCAACCAAGAAAAACAATAAAAAAAATATAAACCACCGCGCACATTTTACCATCCATACATATATGATGAATGTTGTGTGTAAGAAACAATCGAGAAGAAAAAAAAATAAGAAAGACAATGTCGTTAAAGTCGTAAGGAAGAGGTCAATGGCTTCCGAAATGGAAGACAACGAAACGCACCAACTGATGGTGTCGTGATAGAGAGATCTTGTAAAAGTCTATAGTGTAGAAGAAATCTTGAGAGGGCAATTTTAAGCAGCAAAAAGAAAGAAGAAAAGGAAAGGAAAGAAATGTAAAAGAAACAAGGAAATAGAAGACATTGCTTTAGTCTTCGCGTCTACGCTTCTTCTTGTTCTCCTCAACCACAGGCATCATATCCGTAGGCATCTGGAAAAGAACCTTGCCATAGGCACTATAATCTCCACCAGTAGGCAACAAGACACCCTCATAACCATGGCCATCAATGATATCCATAACAATGGCACCAGAACCATGGGTACGAGCGTGTTGAGCAAGGTTATCACTCCGCGAGAACTTCTTGCCACAGTCGTTGCATTCGAATGGCTTCTCCTGGGTGTGAAGAGACCGGTAGTGTCTCTTAAGGTGTTCCTGACGACGGAAGCGACGGTTGCAGAGGTCACAGACGAAAGTCTTAGATGGGTCCTCGGTAAGTGATTGCTTACGACCACGACGAGACACGGCGGTAGGAGCTGGAGAAGAGGAAGTAGAAGGGGGAGCTGAAGGGGCAGCACCGATTGTGGGGACGGGAACTGGAGTCTCGGTGGGAGGAGTTGGTGGGAGGATAGGAGTGGTAGAGACGGGAGCAGGAGAAGAAGCAGCCTCGAGAATCTCGGTGGCGGCGGGAGATGGAGCGGCGGCAACGGTGGATGGGGATGATGGGGAAGAAGAAGAAGAAGAAGAAGCACATGGGGAGGCCTTGACACGCTTAGCAGGTCTCTCAAGGAACTCCAATGCTGACTCGTCAATCTGGAAATCGTTGGTCTCGAAGAAGGCGTTTCCTAGGGAAACAGTGGAAGAAACGGTTCCGGCGCGGGAACGAACACCGTTGTTAAGGGACAGGTGGGATGGGAGCATGGGCATGTCACCGGTGAGAGCGAGGAAGTCAGTGGCGTCATTGGGAAGAATGCTTTCAAAGTCAACGGAGGTGTAAGAGTCGACTTCCTCGGTCTTGAAGAGGCCGGTGGGAGCGAGAGTGCGGGGGTCGACGGTGGTGGCTTCAATGGGGGATGGAGAGGGGGAAAGAGCGGGGACGGATGTGAATGATGGGGTGGCAGAGGGAGGAATTCCGTAGGCTGGGTTTGTTAGTTTATTGAATCGATACTTGAAAGGTAGAAGAAGGAATGCTT
>JSUI01006088.1:0-19581 GCA_000833645.1 Huntiella omanensis | reverse complement strand
GGTTGGTTTGTGGGACTTGGAGAGAGGGGAAGAAGACTTTTGCAGTGTAGATGGGTTTATTGTAGATGTTGATAGGTGTACATACTACTGCTGTATATAAATCAGATTTCTTTGAGACGCTTGATGCGGGGCTGTGATGATGTGAATGGACAGGAATATGCACTAATATGAACTATGCTCAACTCAACAACTGCAATGTCGTTTCATCGCGGGTATGACACAAACCTGTGGTAGGTGATGACTTACACTCTGTGTTATCGACCCATACATAACATCAACCTTTCAACGTCATCCGTCTGGCACTTCCCGCTGTCACTGCCTCTAACATGTAAGTGGGGCAATTTATACCTGCATGTGAATTCATAAGGTACCGCCAACTGGTACCAACCCTCAGTGATGGCATGCACACGGACTATGGGTATCATGAATCTGATTTATGTAAAGTAATACATCAGAAACGCAGTGCATATAGCAACACCCTTTATTATATATACATACATTCATTCGCTCTTACTCTTTATGCGTCGACTCCAAAACCGCTTCAACTACCATATCCCACCCCCGAATCATAACCGCCTNCGGCGACGGGGGGCACGGCGTATAGTGTGATGGAGGATGGTAGGAGGGGCGCGTTGAAGAAGGGGATGGCGGCGGATTTTGTAGTTTGGGAGGGAAAGTGGAGTGCGGGGGAGATTCATGGGGGGTTGGTTTGTGGGACTTATAGAGGGGGGAAAAAGACTTTTGCAGTGTAGATGGTTCTGTTGTGAATGTTAGTAGGTGTATATATTATATTTCTGGTCTACTATTTTACGTAAAGAGGATTTCTTTGAGAAGCTTGATGCGAGGCTGTGATGATATGAATGGGCGGTGACTTGCACTCTGTGATATCGACCGATATACCACATGGATCTTTCATCTTAATCTGTTCGTTGGGTCCCGCTGTTACTGCCTCTAACATGTAAGTGAGGCGATTTATACCTGCATGTGTATTCATAAGGTACCGCCAACTGGTACCAACCCTCAGTGATGGCATGCACACGGACTATGGGGATTATGAATCTAATTTATGTAAAGTAGTACACCAGAAACGCAGTGCATATAGCAAAACCCTTTATTATTATATATACATACATTCATTCGCTCTTACTCTTTATGCGTCGACTCCAAAACCGCTTCAACTACCATATCCCACCCCCGAATCATAACCGCCTCGTCAGCTTCAAGACCCCACAGGACACTCCGTACCTTCGCCCATACATCCACCCGTTCCAAGGGACTTTGATATCCGCCGTCAGTGGCAGCGTACAGGGCTAATTGTCCCATGGCATAGCCTAGTGTCCAGGCCACAGGGAACACGGGGATAGTCACGAGACTTCCCTGGGGACCTGCCGAACTAGAGTTGATAAGGCCACCAAAGAGACGTTGATGACGGAGCATTTTGGAGACGGTGTCGGCGATTTCACCGGCTACACGGCCTGCTGAGACGCCTACGGTGGGCCAGAGAACAGAGAGTTGGAAGACCGCCCGGCCATAGTTTAAGTCACCCCAGGCCTTAAGGATGTTCCTCGTCGGCGAAGGATCAGGTAATGTGGCCAGAATCTCTTGCCAGTTAACATGCCAATCGTCAAGACTCTTCCTGAAAGATTGGCATTTTGCGGGGAGGTCGGTTATCGTACCTGGGTGGGAACAGAGTTGGAGCATCATACTGTGGATTTGAAGCTTGAGGAGAGAAGCGACGTAGGTGAATATGGAAACTTTGTTGGCGACTGTGTTCGTGGTGGGGATTATTAGTTTTTGGCGGACGTCGTTGTTTATACCCAGGAGGGAGGGACGACCAAGGGCTATAGAGACTTGGCTGGGCATTGTTAGTTTATGGTGCATAAAGGGTACAAGATGGAAGACTTACCTCTCAAGACAGAATAGTGTACGTGATAACAAATGGACAACCGCATCGTCACGGTCATCACCAAGGGCAGGTCTTTGCTCAAGGTCAAACATCAACCGGGCACAGAACCCAAGACAACGCCAGATATCACCGTCATCAGGACTAAGTGACAAATAAATCGCCACCAACATCATCCGCTGTAATAGCTTGATACACCCCTTCCTCGTACCATCACCTCTTCCCATCCCGGGCCACTTCAACGCTCGTGAGAAATGTCCTCTGGCACGCGGCCCTAAAGACGGGTTACTCTTCTTCCCCACTAACAACGCGATCGCAATAATCAAATCAGCCTGTCTTCCATCTGCTTCCGTCGACCCTGTCGCCAAATGTACACTATCCTCCGTCATCTGCAACATCATAGCCTCGTCGAAAATCGGCATGAAGAAGTTCGACGACCGCGCGTATAAACTAAAGAGTTCCTGAATATATCTTGGAGGCAGGTTATCTAATTCCTGTGGAGACCCTGCTGGTTCAGTGTGGCGGGAGAATTCAATGGCGAATTTCAATGTTGGTGGGATTTGAAGGTTGGGTACTGTACGGACGAGATGGCGGAGGTGACTGAAGAGAGAGCCGGGGCCGAAGTAGGCTTTGGTGACAGTTTCTTGGTATTCGATGGGGGCGTCAATGTCTCCCATGGGGAGGAGGATGGACGGTTCAGTGTCAAATTTGGATTCTGCCATGTACGCAGCGGCATCTTCACCTTTGCCGTCCAGAGCGCGGATCTGGGCTATCAAAGAACATATACGATCCAAAGGAACGTTCATATCCAACACCGGGTCGTAAATCATACACTCTCTAGAAGTCCGGACGCACTCGTGACAAGCGGGGAGTTGACGGGGACATTTTATCCTCCGGTCTCGACATGACGAACACGCGGGGAATGCATCGATTATGGCATCTATTTGCCGAGTTGTCATTGTAGGTGGGTCAATTGAGGGAGTCTTCGACTGAGTGCGTGGTGGTGGAGATGGCGATGGAGCCGGCTCTGAGGAGGGGGATGTATCCGGGTGAGGTCGGATAAGGTCAGGAATGCTGTGGTCAGTGTCGAATGCTGAACGACCTAAGCCGGCAGTGACAGCCGCTAACTGAGCTTGGCTATCCATATTCGCAAATGGTCCCATGGCAAAATCGCTTGCTTCACTTAGCATGCCGTAATTGACCGATTCCATCCCATTGAAATCCTTCCACCACGCATCGTTCTCTAGCATAAACGCTATATCTGCGTCATCATTAAGCACCGGCATTGCCATTGCGGGGGCGGGATGTTCCCGTGGGTGACGTGGGAAGACGTGTCGATCAGCCCAGATTAGAGAGATGTCGTAGGCGGTCATGAGACTAGGTGAGGTGCTGCGGAAACTGGATTCAGTGAATTCGCGGAGGTAAATTCTTGTGTCTAGCATGGCGGGCCAGCGCGCTCGGATTATATCCTAGAAGTAGGTTAGTAAGATAGCAAGAGTACGAAGAGGGATACGTACCAGTAACTTTATAGCATCGCGCAGGGCGTTCAAGATGGGTTCAGTCAGCAGACTTTGGGATACTTCAGTCCCATGGTTATTCAAAATGTACAACAAGAACATGATAGCCTGAAAGACTACATTTCCCGCTTCAAAAACACTCATGTACCCAGTAACCTCCATTATCGCCAAACCCGTGTCAATGATATCCGCCGTAACTTGTACCGCCTTGGCAATATCTTCCCGCATGATCTGCATATTCCGGGGACACGGTTTATACAGTAAAAGCCTTGTATATCGTACTGCAGCTTCGATGCGCACGTTCATTGCCCGGCTAGGATCTGATGTGGGGATTTGTTGCAGAGCCTGTTCGATTGACAAACGCCAGGACTCATAGGTGGGTGTTGCGGCCGGGAATGGTGTCCGGAAATAAAGAACTGAGTAGACGTGAGACTGTAAGATCCGCAGACGCACTTGGCTTATGAACCGGCTTTGATGCGGATGAAGATGTGACGTTGCCAGGGAATCGTTGAACTGCGGAACGTTAGGACTCACATTATACGGTAAAAGCGTGTTGATGTGGTTATCACTTATGTTGAACGGCCGCAAGGTACATAACCCCACAGTCCGATCAAGCTGATAAGTCGCCCAAAACAACCGCCTTCTCCGCTCAGGTGTCTCGCTACCCTCCAGAGAAGCCGCATCCATCTCTTGGTGAAGACCCAAACTGATAGCCATTCGAACCGCCTCGGACGCAATATACGTCATGTTGGCGACATATGGTAACGCCCGGGTGAGTTGACTGAGCATCAATAAACACCGTAGACTATTCAACGTACACGGCCGAATCAATTCATCCGCCCACTTCATAGCCTCTGCATATAACGACTCACAAAGTGCCGCTACCTTGTGGAATTCATGGTTCTTACTTGTCAGGGAACTGGCCCCCATGACAAGTGCCATCATGAACCCCGCGATATGTTCGGGTTCAGAACCGACTGGAGGGACATCCGGTTGAGGGGGGAGATTATAAAATTTGATGAACCACCGTTTCAAATCTACCACATCGACGAACGGCATTGTCGGGAGAATATTCTCAATGTAATTCCCCAACAACCGTTGACCAATATGCACCGGTATCTGAACTCCCGGCACCGGGACACTCCCTGCCGAAAACGGCCTTCCAATAAGTCTCGAACCCGCCGCATCATCGGAAAAACTTCCGTGGACCGCAATGTTAAACGGTGGCCGATCCGATCCACAAAACAGCTTTGTCCGGTTAACCAACGGATACTGACTCTCTAGGATTTTGGCCGTACTCTTTGAAAGGAACGTCAACTGCGCAAGTCCAACGACCGTCTCATAATCAGCCTTGTCGTCCCACACTTGTCGTCCTACACCAGGTCGTACAGTATCTACCGGCCGAGAGATGTCATTTTCAAGATTCCTTCCCAAAGGGGTATTTGCTGCATTAACACGCTTTAGCTCCGCGAGTTTCTGTTCGAAGAATTGCAGGGGACTAGCAAGGTTGTTAGCTATTTTGTTCTTGCCAAGGATATGTCAGAACGGGGAATCGGTGAAATTTGTCCGGGCCAGGAAAAACGCGAACGACAGGACGGAGAAAAGCGGGGCAAATGGTGCAGGTAAATAAGGCCTGTGAGCTCGTTTACAGGGGCAAACTATACGAGAACTTGTTCTTTGCGCACGGATTTCGGCGACCATCGGAGATCTGCAGATAGTAAGATGTAGAAGAATTTACCTTCGAGGTACTTCGGCGGCTGTTTGGCGGTTAATTGCCACACAATCGACGCCGGAAAGGACACAACGCCGGCATTTTGGTGTGGCACGGTCACACTGGAAATGTTAGATTACATCGTGTTACGGGATTTCGCGGACTGTTGGATTGCCGGGTGCTGGATTGACAGGTGACGAGATTGACGACACGGTATCTGCCCGTGGTTGATGGTAGATCGGTACATACCTTTTGTTTCAACCGATGACACCTCGCACAAGCAGGTGTAGAACGATGTCTCTTCCCTCCGGACTTTGCCAGGCCCGTCATTTTTTGAGATAGTGATAAGAAAAACAAACAGGAAACAAGCAGGAAAATGCGAAAGTCCGCAGCTAAGCTGTAAAAGCAATGGTGGGGGCGAAAAAAAGGGAAAAGGGAGAAGGCACGCGTGCGAAAAGTTACGTCGTGTCTTACATATAATAGACGCCGATGGATTGTATTGCTAGGGGGGTGTCTGTGGGATTTCTTGGATTGATAGCCATACAAGCGGTTTTCCGTGCCGCATTGTTTCTAGGAACAACTAGGCTAGAGTTTCTTGGAAGAACATGTTTTGTGTTGTATTGCGGAGCTCGGCTATGGATCCTTTTTGCTGGTAAGATTGACGTCTGTTGAAATATGCATGATGAAGACAGAGCTAGAGGCCGCCCGAGTGAGAGGCGTTCCGGCGAGTATAGTCGGGATGTTTTGTTTGGAAGAAGGACTGTGCGTTCGTTGGGGGCGGGGGCGTGGACATTGACGTGGATTTTGCCTTTGCCATGTGGATCTGATGGTCGACGTGGGTGTGCCGCCCGTGACAGTCGAGACAGGGGTAGTGTAACTGATAATGGTGGTACAGGATCGAGATGCATCAGGTAGTCGTTTTGATCCTGGTTGTGTCTAAAATGGTAGGGAACGTGGGACGTGGCACTATGTAAAAGATCTAGTGTAGATATTGGTTAGTATGTATGTATTTTAATTGTATCGGAGAATGGCGGTACTCAACTAGTGCCAGTGTACTGGGATGTCATCGGCCGTCAGTTGGGGTGACTGAGAACAGCATCCAGGTCATCCTCAAATTGCTCATGTTAGATTGAACAAGTCTCACCAAGGATGCCACTATAACAGTACCCAAACCAAAGAACCAGTGTATTCGCAATATAAATTCTAACCTCCCGGTCACGTGCATGACTGTCCTCCGCAACGCGGATTCCTCTGGAAGTCCACAGGGACTTGCCCCAAGCTAGACGTCGCGCATCATCAGGAACACCAACATTACAGAAATGAACTGCCTGAAGTCCAAGTGGATGTAGAACTGAGATGACCCGATATAACCCAGACGGTCAAATAGCAAGACACGCTTGAAGGGTCCACAAATTGTGAACCCAAAGATATAGTGCCTCGTTGGATAGAGGTTGAAGATTTGGGCTACTTCTATTGCCAAGTCCAATACTGCCACCTTTTCATCCGTGTTAGGATCGGCCCTAGCGTGTGACGCCACTGGGTTCTTTCACGAAGGTCAGAAGGCTCCTGATGTCCATCCTTTACAAAGCCCAGATCCATGGCCGGCCCGTTGCTCCCGGAACTCTCGTGAAAGGCCCACGGATGTAACTCCTGTCTCGCCGCGCACCGTGAACATAAAGTCGGGAGAAATTGGCGCAACTCCCTCGTCGTTAGGATCAAGAAAATCATTCTTTCTTTGTAAACCTTTGGACTGATACCGTTTAGCGGTCATAATACCCCGCGTTGCCGGTACGGCGGCACGTTCTGGCTTTCCCAGGACAAGTAAACCTGCGCGGAGAGGGGATAGTAATGACCAAAGTATATATCAACAAATGTCGGGATATCGACAACTACATATGCCAACCGAGTGGCAATCTCTTGATATTCTGCGCCAAGGTAGTTGTCGATTTTCATGGGTCCCACGCCTGGTGCTCCGTTGACAGCGCAGTCGGGGGCCTAGAAGAATTCCCGGCTTGCGTCGGCCGCCCTCGCCCAGAGGAACGTATGCACCGGGTCAATACAGAGAGAGTAGGCAAGTAGTGTGTCAAAAATACGCCAGTTGTATACGCTCACGACATGAACCAGGTGGCGAAGTTTTGTGACCTCGGGCATGCCGTACTGAGAGGCTGCCGCATCACAGAAAGTCCTGAGGTCGTATAAGAACTGCTTCGTCAGGTCATGGCGGTCTATTGATTCATTAGCATTGGCATATTTAGGCTTACGTAGTAGTTCACATACCGTTTACGCCAAGGCCCCGCAGCACACCACAAGTAATGTTGCAGGCAGCTGTTCGAACCACTAGCCAAAGCAGAGACGCTGGATAACTAAGCAGCTGAGCAAGTCAACATTACGGGCTCGCTGAATATAACTCATTTTATCGTGTTAAAGGTGTTTGGTCGAAAGAAGTTATTCACCAGGTACAAAAGACAAAATGGATATGGAAAAACTTGTTTGTTGATGAAATCAAAGTCATGTTGGATGGACAAATAGATGCAGGGATGCAGAAAGAGGAAACCTGAGAATGGGGAAAACAATAGAGTAGAATTCAGAGTACATACTTTGAACTATGAATGTTTACTCTTGCCCGTACTGGCACACATTTAGGGAAGGCATGATGATCGTTGAAAGATCATTGACGTCATAACTCTCCCCGTAACCAGGGTTGAACCTTGTGCCTGTAACCCTAGCCGTGACCAACATGTATGTATGTATGTACATACCTGTAGAGAATACACCTTTAATCCCCGCCCACCCAACTTTCTTCCGCCCCCAGGATCTTCTCTTTTCAACATCGAGACTATCGGGTTCTTCTTTAGAACCTAGAGTTAAGATGGAAGATCGACATCCCCAAGGAGGCTAAACAAGCTCTTGTCAATAATATTCTCTGCTTCAGCATGTTATGATCTTGTACATATGTGGGATCCAAGGACATAGTTTTCGATCTCGCGGGTCGTGCTTTTGATGTTGTAGAACTACAATGACGAATATCTGGGATGAGATTCAGTCTAACGGAAATACGCATACCGAATATCAAGGACTCTCCGCGTCAAACGAGTACTTGACCCATCCTTTTGGATACTTCCGGCACCCCTGTCTGCCAAGCCTAGAAAATCATTGAACTAAGATATGTCTTGCAGATAATAAGCTTTGCAAATACGATAGCGTAGACACATCGGCAACAAACATCGTGGTTTAGCGTGATGTCATGTTTCATTGATTCGTGATGTCCCAAACGCACGGGGACACCAGGGAGTCACCACCGATATCAAAGCGCCAGGGCAGGGAACCCCCGCGAGTGGCCCTTGTTAGATGGTCCGGGATAGCGGCTTCATCGGATTTACTATATGGCGGATTACGATAGGTGTATGCCTAGTAGTGGTGAGTACTGGATCCTTGAGCGGCCGGACGGATTGGGCCGGAGATCGTGACGACAGATATCCCCTGCAGAAGGTATCGAGGGCCTTCGTCAAGGCTTAGTCTTCGTCCGCGAACCCCTAACCGCCGATTCTGTTCGAGCTAGATCGAGATTTACGTGTGCGCTAGCATAAAGACATCATGTTTCCCGCTACGGCTGTCTATAAGCCGGCAGTTCACGTCGGCTTTGATACATCTACACCTGAGATGACAGATGTGTTTTATACAAGTCGTGATTGGCCACGTAAAAGAGCCATGTCAGCGACCGCATGAATAAAATCTAAGCCCGCGCATTGGCGGACTTTCGAGAAGTAGCCCTGACGGACCAGGAGGAATCATTTCCAATGGAATATCTGGTTGCATCGTGGTTATATTGAATCACAAATAAGCTACGGGCTGACAACTTCGGAGACTCCAGGCTTAGGTTGACAACGTTTTATATCATCGGTTCGTAGTCTATGGGACACATGTGGAACTATTGTCGGCCATCAGACTGGCCAGAGACCGGCAACTCTGATGTGGATACCAATCAATGACGTCATGAGATCTAGGGTTTCCGAACCCTTCTATTTTCGATTCACAAGTATAGCACAATGCGACATTCAAAGCTTCCGCATATCACCGCAACTGTTAGCTTATCGGCTGCGATGGGAGTTTGCTTGCTAATGACGCTAGCGAGGGGTGATTGGGTTTCAATGCAAGTGGAACGACCAAAGGTCGAGTATTTCCACCGTTATCTTCCGACATGAATGGCGGATATCTCCGTAATGCCCATGGCAGACAGATCTACCCTGGTTTGGTCTAGACCCGTTCTTGTTATCATCGAGCTCATTTTTACCCATGAAGGTGATAAAACTGATACGCAAACATAGAAATTCACATCATCGTGGTAACGTCAAAATGGAGGTGACCCTCGAAACATGAATTATCTTTCAGCTATAAAACTCACTGGAAAAACGTAAATTCAAGATGAGCGGAGCCCCCGCTGGACTGCGGAAAAGAGACCACAATGTATTGACAGCACCAAAGTTCAACCCCACCGATCGCGGGTAACACTATGCTACTCCATGTTCAAATCAACAATCCCAGTCAAAGCCACCCGGAAACCTTCATTCTAGACGATCTCTAGAAGTCCAGAATAGGACTGGTGCCATGGGTATCCCAGAGGCGGGTGACAGCATCCGCCAACTTTTGTGAGGTACCATGGAAGGAGTCATGGTTTACCGTATATTGGAGATAGGCTATTGTGATCCGGTTGACATAGATAATATATTGTAGTGGAGTATTAGGTAAAGCTAGCTTGTATGATCATGATAGTAATGAATAGTCCGATGGCAGAAGGCCGACGGTTTTGTTTACCATCATATACTCTTGTATACCCTAGTAATCCTGGAAGGAACCGTACCTGCTATCCTCACAACTTTCATCCCAGAGGATTCTTAAAACTCCTTCGTAGATTTGAGTGGCCGATATGCCTGCCGACGCCCAGTGTGCGAAATACCGCTTTTGCAAGCTACAATGGTGATCGGGCTGGCCCCGGAACAAATAGTCACGAAGCCGAACAATGCAAGAATCATAACGTCTGTACACTGGGTGCATGATCCTGTATTCACTGCTCCCAAAGTTGAAGATAAGGTCAAGCTTCGCAGTAGTGAGATTGGAGTTATCGAAGATGTCGAGTGGTCCAATGGATACCCATTTCACGTGCCCACGGCCTCTCTCCATATGGCATCATACATACAGACACTAGAGTCCACCAAAAGGACTCTAAATCATGACGGTATGTGTGTACTCTTTCAGGAGCAACAAATGACGTTGCCTGTCAAATCCGGTTCTCACCTTCGGCCGCATCTCAGCGCTGTATCTGCGACACCCTTGACGCATTACTTAAATCAATTAGCATGCCACAGCGCAACACTCGGGATTGGGCGACAATTGCACAGAAGAGTATACGGAGTAACCCTTCCATACAGAACGCCTTCATTGTAAAGAGTGCTATGGGCGCGTACTGTATCAAACAGCACGACCAGAACACTCATATAGTTTTCTGGTACAAGGAGTGAGTCAAAAAGACTTCAGTTGCATACGGTCACCACATGAACCAGGCCCCGAAGTTGTTTGACCCCCGGCGTGCTGTAGAGGTCCTTTTTTCGGCGGGCCTTTACTGTCTATCGATTCATTAGCATTGAGATATTTTGATTTAGATAGTAGTTCACATACCGTTCATGGCAAGCCCTCACAGCACACCAGAAGTGGTATTGGTGGCGGCTGTTCGAATGAGTAGACGGAGTGGAAATGCTGGATGGCCAGCCAGCTGGGCACCTCAGACAACCTGTCTTGAAGATGTATGAATTACACTTAACCAAGTACAGACTATTGTCAAAGTGTGACCAATTTCTGATTGTTGTACTGAAGTAGCGTCTTTGCTGATTGACATGGATGAGGCTGAAACGGGAGCTTGCTTCACTTGATGATCAGATTGAATATTACAAACATTGTGTATTCCAGCCTACCAAGGAAAGAAGTATGTACAAATCTACATACTGTATTGTTACTATGGACAAACCACAACTTCTGTCTACCCCAGTTTGTAGCGCAAACATCAAGATCAGTTGAAAAGACTTGTGAGATGGACATTGTTTGATCCCATTGTCGAATACGGATAACACAGGGGTGACGGCACATCATGACAAAGTTGCTCCTGGCGTTGGAAACGGTTGGAGAACATGATGATCAAACTTGAAACCAACCTAGCCGAAAGTACCACATAATATTCTCGTAGAGTCCCATAGAACGGTCGTTTTATGGGTCCCGTATAAAATGTGCAGCATACCTCAATGATTAACCGCTTGAGGAACGCGAGCCTTGACTGAGAAAACAGCGTTTATAGACACCAGCAAAATTACACCGAGTTCTGGATAACTTCTTATTCTGTTTGTAGGATCTTAAGTACATCGTCACGCAGCTTGTTGTGGTTCTCTCTTTGGAATGGAGAATTCGGATCTTCGGGGTTTATTCTGCATAGATTCAGAAGCCTATTGATACAGAAAAGTAGAGGGCGGAGGATTCTCCAAGGCGAATGAATGACTGTCAGCCCGTTGATGTATGTGGGAGTGTTTCGTTCGGCCGTCTACTGGATCATTGAGATTATGTATACATCAGGGTTTGTCTATGGTAGCCCGGCCATCGGATCACCCGATGGTTTGTCTCAATGGGGCTTTCGTGTACACTGTCGGCCTTGTGAACGATTTCCCTAAGTGAGGTTATGATTCCTTGGATACTGCCCATCTACCGGCCTATGTACCATAGCCAAACCAACAGCTACCCTTTATTCGACGGCTGTCTAAGAAATTCTAGGCCATGAAAGCGAAATAGACGCCCCCGGACCAATGTGGTGAGTTGAGAATGCTTTCTTCATGTGTTTATAAAACAAAAGTATTATAAATTTCATCAAACTCAACCAGCAATTAAAGCGTATTATATCATCTCAGCAGGGACATCTTTAGTGGTCGGTATCCTGGGGGGGTAGTAGGACGGCTAAGGATCTTCTTTCTTGACACTACCAAGTCTAACTCCTTCAAAGTGGACTCTCGCACATTCTGTCATATTAATCATGGCCTTATACAGTGGTTTATGACCCTCCACCGGGGAAGCCTGAGGCACCTCAACGCCAAATCGAACTGGTGGTCCCATGAAAATCTCGGAAAAGAGAAGATCTCTCATCGCAATCATGATATTTTGAAGTTTGCCGAACAGCGAGTGGAGAGGGGTGAACGCACCAACTCCAAAAAACACCATCATATTTAACTTCTCTGCAGCCAACGTCTCACTGTCAAGATACTCCCAATTGTAGAAGGGATGTTTCTGTTTCGTTTTAGCGTCTCGGTCATCTGGCTGGAAACAAAGCCATGCAAGGATCCACCAGAAAGATTCCAAATCGTGTCGGAAAGAGTGTCGGCACGGATGCATGAGAAGTTCAAGTGCCATAAAGGTTCGTGTTCCAGCTTGTTTTTCGGGGTTACAGACTTCTAACTGGTGGACCCTCTTGGCCTGAGAAAAGTCAGCCAACAGGCCAATGCCCAGGCGTGAGGAATCAGTATTGTTATCTCGGCGGAGTACACTGGTCCGCGAAATGTTCCGGTGCAAAATACCGGCTTCATAGGCGGCCTNATCCACCAGAAAGATTCCAAATCGTGTCGGAAAGAGTGTCGGCACGGATGCATGAGAAGTTCAAGTGCCATAAAGGTTCGTGTTCCAGCTTGCTTTTCGGGGTTACAGACTTCTAACTGGTGGACCCTCTTGGCCTGAGAAAAGTCAGCCAACAGGCCAATGCCCGAGCGTGAGGAATAAGTGTTGTTATCTCGGCGGAGTACACTGGTCCGCGAAATGTTCCGGTGCAAAATACCGGCTTCATAGGCNCCTAACGTGAAATCCAGGCCCTTGAGGTGATACTGCATGGGAGAACCGTCGTGAGCCATGACAAGACGCCTGTGGATAAGATTCTCCTGGCGTAACTCAGTCTCATTCAGACCATCACTCATCCTGATCATAGTACCACCTATCGAGCCAAACATATTGCGGATACCATGCTGGATATCATCTGTTGGGCCGTTGACACGAACAACTTCGTGAGCAATACATTTGACAATGGCGGCATCGGGACTGGCATGCCTTGATAGAAATTCCAGGACCTCGCCCTCGGAGATGGAATTCTCGGGCATCCATGTGTCCTTGACAATCATATTACTGNGGATCACACCTAACGTGAAATCCAGGCCCTTGAGGTGATACTGCAGGGGAGAACCGTCGTGAGCCATGATAAGACGCCTGTGGATAAGATTCTCCTGGCGTAACTCAGTCTCATTCAGACCATCACTCATTCTGATCATAGTGCCACCTATCGAGCCAAACATATTGCGGATACCATGCTGGATATCATCTGTTTGGCCGTTGACACGAACAACTTCGTGAGCAATACACTTGACAATGGCGGCATCGGGACTTGCATGCCTTGATAGAAATTCCAGGACCTCGCCCTCGGAGATGGAATTCTCGGGCATCCATGTGTCCTTGACAATCATATTATTGTGAACATGAGATTCCTCCCCGTCAGCTACTTTCCAGAAACTCGAGCCCAACCCCGTGATACCGCTGGAGTTGGGTATAGGCTTTTCAAGAACGTATTTGGAAGTTCCATTGCCCATGGTTACATACTGACCCTCAGAAGGGCTCGAAATGATGGATGGGTCATACCCGATTTGGGTCACAGGTAAACAATAGAACCCCACAAGTATGGACAGAAAACGTCGGGGATTCTGATTGATATCAAATCGGGTAGAACCGATACTCCCTTGTCTGTCGAATAGAATAGTTCGCATCAGGGTGCCAGCAATCAAAAACCCAAGTACAAAACGGCGAGAANTGTGAACATGAGATTCCTCCCCGTCAGCTACTTTCCAGAAACTCGAGCCCAACCCCGTGATACCGCTGGAGTTGGGTATAGGCTTTTCAAGAACGTATTTGGAAGTTCCATTGCCCATGGTTACATACTGACCCTCAGAAGGGCTCGAAATGATGGATGGGTCATACCCGATTTGGGTCATAGGTAAACAATAGAACCCCACAAGTATGGACAGAAAACGTCGGGGATTCTGATTGATATCAAATTGGGTAGAACCGATACTCCCTTGTCTGTCGAATAGAATAGTTCGCATCAGGGTGCCAGCAATCAAAAACCCAAGTACAAAACGGCGAGAACTTTGGGCCTGAAAGACCTTGCGTGCTTCATCTGCAAGATCACAGATGGTGTAGTTTTCGTTCTCAGGAACATTGTCAATAAAGCCAATAAGATCGACTGTTTCGAAAAACCGGTCTTTAGACTGGAAATAATGGCTTCTGCTCACATCTCGAACGAAGGCAATACTTGGAGGGATGATCAGTTCCCCTTGTGCGGTCTGTGGCGAACTCCAGTACATGATAACTCGTTGAACGAGATCCGGATTGATACTTAAGATGATATCTAATACTTTGCCCGAGATTCTATGGAAGAATGTGTACACTCGAGGAGGCTCCAAGCCGGTCGTTGGGTCGTCGGTGGTAGGGCAGCCTACCCATGTGTTGTTGCAAGTTAAGTTATTGGAGGCCTTCAAAAGTGAAAAGACTCGTTCGATAAGTGGGTCGAAGCCATGGAAGAACGTGCTATGAAAGCTTTCAACATCGGCAATGGTGTACTTGAGTGTCTGACAAACGCGGGTATAATGGTCCCAAATAGCAGGAATATGATCCGCGGGGAGTTCCGGCTCAAGGAACCGACGGGCTAATTTAGAGGCAAATCCTCGCTCGCAATTCTTATCACGGCCACTGGACTTCAGAGAAGCCCGCGCGTTAGCGAGGCAGGCAGTGAACTCTTTTATTGATTTCACCACATGACCCCATATGACATTATTGTCATCACATCCAGATAAGACATTTTCCAGTAGCGGCTGGAAAGGAAACCGGTTTTGTGGCGTAGTGCAGTACGGGAAATATCTTAGATACAAAGGGTTCCGCAAATTCAATTGCCTAGCAACATCAGAACAACGAGAACCTAAGATTGAGAATAGCTCATGATATAGTGCACTGAGATCTGGCCTAATTGTCAATCGAAATGCTCGGTCTGAAATGATGAAGGGTAACATACCTGGTTCATTCATCTTGGCCATGTAGTCGCGGAGGGCCGGTCCGGTTAGTTTATGTGGTTGGGTCCCAGTTATACTGGCAAATCGGTCACGCAACGGTTGCAAAGGCACTTGTAATTGACTGTCCATTGTGGTAACAAGATTGAATAGCGTAGTTTAGGGGCAGCGATATACAGTCAAAGGCGGGTGAAGATTGACAAGTCTCCCAAAATTTTGCGGTCTAGATACAAATATATTAGTAGTGTCAGTTTCTAAAGACCAGTGATTTGTCAAGTTATATGTTTTGATTTGATTTGATCTGATTTGTGCTCTTGATAACCCGGTAGCAATCAAATTGTATGTACGGTAGTATATACCCTGTCTGGAGGTCACGGTTTGGGTTGGGCTTTTTGCAGACCAGATGCAATAACATGATGGTCACTGATATCACTACAACCGACAACAAAGACCAATGCATCCATATTTTGTGGTGCAGTGGTACTTGCATGCCCCCCCTATACTTCAACATGATTTGTGCAAACACCTCTGGCGCCAACAATGAGGTGATTGTACATTCACTTGATGGCACAAGGACCTTCATCCTATCCCGCAGTACACCCAGACACATGTTTATTGTCACGCTGTAGAAATCCCCATCTTCACATGGAGATGACAGGTCAACAGATCGTCAATGTTATATTGTGGTACTCGAACTACTTGAGACCAAACTCGTGCGCTCAATGGCCACACGACCGAGAAAGCATGTCCGTCTTCGACTTGAACCCTTTTCGTTACCAGGGTGACATGTGTACATACATACATACATACATACACACATGAAAAAGCAATAAATATTAAGACAAACCATTTTAGCTATCGAAGTGTCGCCTTATTCAACGAATTGACATTGACGTGGTCTTTAGTGAGAATTGCGATAACTTGAATTGCGTTTAGATATCTAGTGATCGTGTAACAGATGAATGAAGGTGCCAATTATGGTGTTTTCGCCAGTTTATCACAACGTCGACACAAAGGTTTTTAACCTACACCATACTCGTAACTAGCTATGCAGATATTGTGCATTCATTGGAATCGAATTGATTGAAAGCGAACGATCTGTTACATAATCAGGTCTAATGGTGTACGTAGTATATCGAGACCAGTTTGCATAGAAGAACGGCAACAGCCTTCAGCCACTGTTATGATATGGTTGATTGTACACTGAACTCAGTAAAGATGAGCGTCCACACAGCAAGGTTTAGGAACCTTTGATGGCAAATGTGTGCATACATACATCAATATCTACACACCAGAACTCCTCGGATATAGAGGAACAGAGTGAGAAGGAATTATGGGTTCTGTCCACTACTTTAGAGGACTGATGTTTCTAACAATACCCACCTATCTTTGACTTGCTGCAGTTTAAACACGATCACTTGAATCATCTAGCGAACAACTAATTATCTGAATAGAACTGGGGCAATGTTGACAATCAGCCTTTTGGAAAGTGGTCACGCGTAGGTTTATCGTGACGTAATGACAGTGTTAGGCCCAAGGCTACACGAACGAGCTGGGCACAGGTTTAACATGAGGAGGAATACACATGTGATGGAATGGGAGTATCATCGGTGCCGGTTGTTCTATGTTGGAACTAAGTATAGGTTTGGATGGCTAATCCGGCGTGTTCTGTTTGTTTAGAATTTTAGAATACAAAAGGTTCTTCAAGCTCATGTTATATTGCGAAAAACACCACAGAAGAAGATGGGAAATCCAACGCAAAAGGAAGGCCACTACAAGAAACGGAAAAACGATGAGAGGAAAGACCAAGCATAAGAACAGTCAAAGGAAAGAGAAGCAAAAGAACAGACAACAAAAAAACAAACAGAAAAGAAAACGACAAGAAAAGGAAAGGACCAGAAAAAAAAAACAAAGAAAGACGATAGAGCAAAACGAAATAATCGGAAATGAGAACAGAAACGCAAGAAATGTGATCGCGGAGAACCAGAAAACGGGCGATTACAACAACGAGAAGAAGAGTATCAAGGAAATAGGCAACACAAGAGAATCGATTAGGAATCAGAAAAACCTGCAATATCTATGCCAAAAAAGTAGATCTTCCGCGACCCAAATGCTCCTATTCGCCACATGCGTCACTTACTGGTAGTTACAGATGACCGGCAAATGATGTTTCTCATTGCCTGGTATTTCCCAGGCAGGCGGCTGGCAGTGAAGATGTGGAGGGTGGTGGCATATCAGTGGGCTTCTGAAGTTTGAGGGGAGATGGAAGAATATACGGTCTTTAGCGGCGTACATGTAAATGTTGAATGTATTTTGGGTCTTTGGTCTGGGGATAGAAGGTACTGGGATTCTGGGTTCAAGAATCGAAGGTGGATAGAAACAGGGTGTGTCGTTAGTAAAAACTACGAGCCTTGGGAGGAGGACATAAAACCTGTTCGGTATCTTCTTTTGTCCGCTTTGAAGGTTCAGTATAGACGTCTGTCTGTATGGTCCACAGAGGAACATGCGGTAGTAACAGTGACATGGGCTTTTGTAGCGCCACAATGTCGTTCGTTCGATGCAGAGAAGTGATAAAAAGACGGTTGTGATGTACTAATCTTGTAACATTAAAGATGATCAGTTTATAGGGTTTTCTATCTTTTCATTTGCGGCTGTGTGATTTGAACGACCCTAGAGATAGAACGTGTGAATCCGTTTGTTCACTTAAAGGTGTTGTTGCCTATGAAAGGCGAGTCTATGACAGACAGCAGAGGGTTGTAGAACAAGAGGAGGGGATGCGACTACTGTAGCAAACTGAAATTTTATAAGAATGACTTGAGTGGCGTTATGGGGGCTCTCTCTATAGGCAAAGGCCTATGGGTCTTGAAGATTACGGTTTTGTGTTTGTGTGTGGTGACATCATTGAAGCCAACTGGTGACTATTGTCAGGGTGATTAATGATTTTAGAGATTGACTGCTGTAATTCAACAACGAGAACCCCCCGAGAGAGGACAGAGAGGTGGTCCATGCCTGGGTTTACTACATCAGTAACGCGGGTGAAGTGAGTGCATACATAGCTTAGGGCCAAAGTGGGTAAAGGTGTCGCAAGGCGGAAATACTCTACCACTAAAATTTAGAGATGCGTCAGTTACTATCCACATTGTTCACTGTTATGAGCACTGTGAGAGAAAAGCGAAGGGAAAAGTATGGTGGGACAGGAACCACCTGGCCAGACTCTGCTTCCCGGAGATGGCAAATATGGTACCGACTAGTCATTCACCAATCCACATTTACACGTTATACCGATTACCAGTAAATGGTCGCACAACCCACCCTCTGATTGGCGAGTTACTCCGGCCAAACATACAATCACCTAATCTGGACACCAACAATATCACGACCGCCGATTCTAAGAACAAAATGGCCCAGGCGACAGCAGAATCAGTAGATGTCGTTCAACTGCCGACAGTTAGACAAACATGTTTCTCGCTTACCGTCAAATCATTCTGCCGCACTGTGTGCACAGAGCAATTATGATCCCTGTTCAATTGGTGATTTATGTGAGAACATCCGGATATGGACATGGGCGTATGGTTATAACGAAGGGAAAAAAGAACCTGCTGGTTGAAGAACGGGGTGTGGTTGTAGTAATCATTTAATAGCAGGCAACCTTTCTGGCGGAATACATTTAGTTTTTGGGTTCGTTTTTGTAATTATGCAAGTAGCAGTCTCGTGCTGGCTGCCACCTTTGAAGAAACTCGTTTCTGTGTGTCACTATTTAGCAACTCAATGTCTCAGGAACAAGAAACTACAGACGACTCAGGTCACCAGGAGTATGAAACAAAAATAAAGATGTTGTATTTTAACTTCGGGATTAAGCAATTCCCTGGTCAACACTGAGTGTGTAGTAGTAACTCTATGACCACTGCAGGCACGACTGGCCCATGACTGACAACTGGGCCAGACAAAATAGATAACGGGCGGAGGGTCGCAGGGTGTAACACTCAATTGAGGATTACATCTTCTAGCTTTCAAGCGACGCTCAGCCATGAGTGGTAAAGGTGGGAGAGCCTGCTCGCGCTACAGTTCATCGCGAGATTCCACCACAGTTGTCTCAGCTGCTCAAGTTTGCACCGAGCCCAAAACACGGTAGCCAACTAACATGTCGTCATGCGGACACTGAACTGCGGGGCTTGTATTGAGGGGTATGCATGTATTCATATGAGTGCCAGAGATAGTTGGTCAAACGGCATCGGGCGGATACTCGTGGGAAGGGCACCAGACTGATCTGTACGTACCAAGTTACATGAGTATAGAGTAAACCCCGCATTTCGCTGACGAGAA
>JSUI01006087.1:0-19571 GCA_000833645.1 Huntiella omanensis | reverse complement strand
CGAATAGGACGCCAACGTTCCCGCCAGCATCACCACCGAGGTCGACTTGAGGATTCCCGATGGCAAGGTTCACTGGGACATCCGTCAGTTCAACCAGTCCGGTGTTAGCGGCTGAGACAATGTCGAGTATGGTAGTTCTCAGATTACCCATGATCGTGTTGCCGACCCTGCCAACCCCAACATTGACATCAACGCTGATCTTTCTCTTGGCCTGTTCAACGCTGTCCACCTCCACTCCAGTGTTAAGCTCTCTTCTCGCCTGACTGAAAGCCTTGAGGCTAGTAGTGAGCAGGTTCTTATTCTCGAGGGTACCGGAAAAGCCATGACTACTCAGTGGCCAACCTTGCGTTAATAGCTATTTCGAACAATGTAAAACGAACTTTTGATACAACAGGTATATCTAGTGGGTTTTGAGGCGTAGAAGATCCATTGTAATGCTATATCCTTCTCCCCCTTTGGACGCAAAGAGTTTGTTGCTATTTCTTGACCTATGAGCACTTGTTAGAGTATTCAGTCACGTAACGAAGTCGGGAGAACCATAATCATCTTCTCCCTCTATTCCTCTATCTAATGGTGGTTCTAGTATTATGTGTATGGCGTCAGAGGTTTCTAAACCTCGCTACTTAGACGCTCACCCGCAGGGGTGAGTGTTCAATCAACACTATCATATGGCTGGCTGAAATATACTGCTTGTTGGCTCAGCAAACGGGCACCTTAGGCACACCGACGGGCGGGGACCTGTAACCCTAAGTCCCCGACAGCACTCTGTAGTACATCTTATTCAACCCTGTTGTATAACAAAGATATAACTACTTTGCTAGCTTTTGGGGTATCCCGGTATCACGGTATCAAAATGATACATTCACTCGTATTTGTTATTAGTTGGTACAGATGTACACACGATATCGGCGATTATGAGGTTGCAGTTTCTCAGCCCAACCCCAATCCTTACCGTCGGCAACCCTAAGAGGAACCTTCGAACAGGGTACAATTTGACACTCCATCAGGGCATACCCAGGCCAGATCTCCGAACGGCCGTTGGTCGGCTGACTTTGCATGGAGGTGCGGCAGGGCATTATAGACATGGCGTTCGATGTGCGAAGACGAATAAGAGCAGTTTGAGTAACAGATCGCTCAGTTTACCGATTAGCAGAACGAACGTTGCTCCTCGGGCTGGCGGACTGAAAGACGGCGAGGCATTGACAACCACTTTGGGTGGTCTGACTGCCTTCGTTCTCAGAGCATTAGGGACGCTTATCTTTTGCTTCCGCTTTCCGCCAGTAATGGTCCCCATGTGATATTGCTCCGTGTATTTAGTTACTGTTTTGTCAAGGAAAAGTTTGAACATGTTTGAAGTTGCCTTCAAAAACATTGCAAGCCGCTGCGGGCAGATTCGAATGTGTTGTAGTATTGTAGTAGCGACCATGGAGAAATGGTAATGCACTTCTTATTGGTTAAATATGCTACGAGGTGTCGGCTGTCTATTCGGGGATGAGGTTTGATTTTAACTATGCCCGCCAACCTGCATATCTATTGAAAGACTCCTGTATGCCTTTAGGGGTGTAAGATTGTGTGAACCATACCCCGCACTTTTATGCAGGTTCTCAAAGGCCTAAGTTGCATCAGCCCAAAAGCATGTTTACTAGGCTTGCTGATATTTAGACGTTTTTCATTATCGTGGAAAACAACACACTTGGTCTCCGTAGCTAATCATCGTGGATTAAACTGCTCAAAGACGCAACAATGTTCCTGTTGGAATTCGTAGAGCTAAATCTGAATTTCCAATGTATCTATGCCTTGAACTTTTATGATGCAACTGGCAAGGTAAAGTATTCGCAGAACGTCCCTTGGTGTACCAAACTAACAGCAACAGCCTCCAAAGGATATTTCACATGTAAAGGAAGATGATGACTCTGGCGAGACGTGTGCTGAGTATAATCGTCAAGCTATTACAGAAGTCGGTACAGCCCAAGGTTGGTGCGCGGCATGTATCGACATGTTCCTTGGCTATACGGTAGTCAGAGGTTGTCAATCCTGCAAGGAGGAGTACATGCAACGAAACACCAAAGCCACTATGGATGAAGACGGCCGTGAGGTGTATACTCAGATATTTCCTGTCGGCGGCTCACGACCAACAAATCTCGAGTGGTGGACACTTGGAGACTCGGATATACAGCAACTGCTTTCTGTGCCACAACCGCCGGAGGTCAAGGAACGAAAACCATGGAACATATTCCCGAAAGAGTCATATGATGAGGTGTTAGCACGACTGGGACTAACATGCGGATGTTTAATGTGTCTTCAAATAGCACGGGCTATAGTTGAGTGGCTGCATGGGATATCCAACATCGGTGCAAAGGTTGCGGTAAAATCAGTCATGCCGGACCTCTTTGATCTTTCCGGATACAGCTTCAGACTGTTGGGCGATCGCCTTCGGGTTCCGCTCTCATGGGAATGGTATTTGGAGGGGGAAACCCAGCCAAAAGTGGATTACGCCGGAGACCTGGAGATACCCCTACGAAGTACTCAGAAGCAACTCGACGTCATGTGCGACAGATTTCGATTCGATCCTTTGTTTCTAAAGGGCGTGCTAGACAAATCCTTGGAAGAGTGTTCGCAAAGTTTGGCAGTATCTTCCGATACACATCATAGTCGTAAGCCACCTGATGCCATTGTCAATGTCCCAAGCTAATTTTGCCTCTAGAGTTCCCCGATTCATTCCGGCTCATTGACGTACAGAAGCAATGCGTCATCCTCATTGGGAATGTCCACGTCAAATACTCAGCCATCAGCTACCGATGGGATTCGAACGATGACAACATGTTGACCAAGGAGAACGAATCTGGATTTATGACACCTGGATTTCTATCCACCAAGACCATGTCCAGAACTCTGTATGACTGTATGCAGCTGGCCAAGGACCTTGGTATTCCATACATCTGGGTTGACCGCTACTGTATTATTCAAGGCGACAACTTGGAAAAGGCCGAACAAATTCATGCAATGGGAGATATTTACGCCAACTCGTGGTTGACAATTATCTGCACATTGGAGAATGATATCAACTCGGGGTTGTACGGTTATAGTCGTAACTTTGGGCGATCATTTTTTAGCAGCGACTTCGAAGACATTCAAGGCACCATAGATCGATGGGATTATGAACAAAGCGAGTATGGGCCCGAATGGGCTACACGAGGATGGACATTACAAGAAGAGCATCTTTCCCCTCGGCGTCTTTACATGACAGATTTCACACTTGTCTGGCATATAAACTGCCCAACCGTCACATATCATCATGTGGCACTTGGGCGGATACCTCAACCTGATGATGACTGTTGCTCGGTTATCACAAGTTCTCTTAATCGAATCCTAAGATCATACGTTGGCCGTTCTTTGACGTATCCGAGCGACAGACTTAACGCCATATCAGGGTTTCTAAAGGCCAAAGGAGTGGAACACATCTATGGGATTAGCACACAAAGAATCAGACAAAGCTTGATGTGGAAAAAAGCTCGCTGGGGAACCCCGGGAACCAGGTGTGATGCCTTCCCCACGTGGTCTTGGGCTTACAAGTTCCACTCTACGTACTGGATTAGGATAGGCTGCACTTTCAAAGTCTACAAATCAGCTCCCATATTACACCACCTGACCCAAATGGCCAAGCGAGCTTCTCTAATTCGGCGCATGGGTCTTAACAAGAATTTTGTGGATGGGTTGAGTGATAAACATTTAGTTGTTCTTGCTAGAGGTCCTCATCGCTCACGGAAAGATCCAATGGCCCAGTCCATGGTTAACATGTCGGCTCAAATCCCCAAGTCCAAGTGTATCCGAGTCAATTTGTTCTTGGGCTCTTATGAATTTGGGACATATGCGAATACCTTTTATCTTCTGGTCAACCCAATTCCGGCAGCTAATGAACCCACAAGTCTAAATGTAATCCACGCCAGGCGTGTGGGCGTTTCCAACCCCTATGGCGACATCTGCGGGTACCCCACAGCGTTCTATCGCGTCGCCTGGATTCGCCCCATGGCAATCCAAAGCNATCGACCTGACTGGTTACACCAAGGGTGGCCAGTACAAACGGAATCCCTCTCTTATAAACAGATACCCATGACCCATAAGGAAATAACCTGGCACATCACGTGTTCAAACACAGTCTACCACAACTTCGCCAATACCCTTGTCCTCTCTCTCCACTGCTATCCCGAAGTCAACTCCGTGCTAGAGATCCTCACAAACCACCCAACGGACGCTATCCCTCCGGGCAACCGCATCAACGCCATATCTGGACTCTTCAAAGCCCGAAATACCCCACACATCCAGGGCCAATGACANTCGCCCCATGGCAATCCAAAGCATGACACGGCTGAAGACTTTCCGTCTCCGACTACACTCCAACAAACGCGGGTATAAACGCTTCTGGCTCCGCAAACCCAGCATTTGCTGCAAACACAAGAAACCTACGGAGAACACGCTAGAACGTACCAGTTCCAAGGCCACACTCACATTGGATGTTCCAGGGAGATCTCGCGTCAAGCCAGCCCCCAAGCAAAAGCCAGTCAACGGGGCATACTATGGCCGTGCTTCCCGTGCAAGCAACCCGCTGTATCAGACATATGTCATCCATTAGTGAGCCTGCGGGGATCGAATTAGTTGTTGTCGCATTCTGCTTCGTCGTCTTACCTGTGGCCGACGGTGAGTATTTTGGCAAGATAGTGGCATTGTTGTGAGGTCGGGGACATCATAGCCTCCCGTGGTGGTCTGATTTAGGGTATTCAGAAGAGTATGTTCATAGCTTTCAATACAAGTCGTCAGTATCTTTGTTTTAGTGTCCCTTCCCATTGTTTCCTTATCTCATTGATTGTCCGTTCAATCGAGACGCCCTACAATGATGATGTTCATATTCCTAGGCCCTACGATTAGGCCCGTGAGTTTGTTCAGTCCTGCGCTGCGGTCGCCCATTTTACACATCCGGGCAATGATCAGTGGGTTCCGGGTGGCACCGACTTCAACCACGGCAATAGTACGACAGCAACATGGGTCGGAGAGGCCTTAGTTTCTATATTTGGACATCGTTTTATGTAGCAGACAGGTCTAGCAACAATGTTGCATCTCTGATATACTGGTGTGGTGATAATAGAATTAGGAGGAATACAGGTTCGACTGTTGATTGTGTACACTGCTTGCTCAAGGATCTCGACTTTTATATCACAAGATAATGAACTAGCAATGTTTGAAATCATCAGATATGGAAACCCAGGCTACCTCCCCTGCAGCGTAAACCACGTCTGTAAAGTTTTCTTCTCGTTGGCGGCGAGCAACGAGAAACAGAGGTACGTACTACCAGTGCTTCACAAAAACTGAACCAACACCCACGACATGGTCCCTCGATATGCACACTATACAACTGTGTACTTCTCGCGGAGGATCTAGACATCTAAGTAGATAGATCTGGCATCATCCAGAATAGCCCTCCGGAGAAAGCAGTACAAATGGCACGATGGCTGAGATTTATGGGATGGCGTGTCAAACTGAGAGTCCAATGGACGTCCAAAGGGAAGCACAGAACTGGAATACCTAGAACCATGCGATTGACCTGACTGGTTACACCAAGGGTGGCCAGTACAAACAGAATCCCTCTCTTATAGACGAATACCCATGGCCTATAACGAAGTAACCTGGCACATCACGTGTTCAACCACAGTCTACCACAACTTCGCCAATACCCTTGCCCTCTCTCTCCACTGCTATCTAAAAGTCAACTCCGTGCCGGAGATCCTGACAAATCACACTCAACAGACGCCATCCCTCCCAGAAACCGCGTCGATGCCATCTCTGGACTCTNCCACACATCCAGGGCCAATGACACCCCCGTCACCCTCGCCTGCCTAGTACTTCGACGGGACATCTCTACGGTAACTCGCCTACATAGTCGTGGATTTACAAGTTTGAGAAAGGTACGCAACGGCTGAATAGGGTTTATGAGAAGGCCAGCATTGGTTGTTCTGCCATCTATACCGAGATGACAGCGCGGAATCGTCTGCAGCCAAACAAATAGGTGTCTCCATGGCCTATGTGAAAGCCCTAGAGCCAAATCACCGCCTTATCCACAGACAACCTCGTAAGGTCCAAAGCCAAGATTTCCTAACCAACGATTCTCTCCCACCTACTGCAAACTCAAACTGTTCCGTCCTATATCTGTCCGCTCTCCGGCCCCGTCATTCACTCTGTCGCTCGGTATTCAGTGTTATCCTAGAACCCCTCAGTCCATCTGTGTCATCCCTGGGTATCGTCCACGCATGTCGTGTCAGACACGTGACCTGTCGAGATATCCCGTGGGAGGTCTCCATTGCCATGCTTACTATTTGACGGTTGAGGATGAGCTTGGATAGTATGACAAGGTTCAATAGGCAGATACTTAGTCTGCGTAGACATAGACCAACTTGTATGCATACTGAGCACAACAAAACAGACACCAGTTTACACGTCTTCTTTGGACGACAACCTCGTCTATATTCCCTTACCTACAACACTTTNCCTGACAAATCACACTCAACAGACGCCATCCCTCCCAGAAACCGCGTCGATGCCATCTCTGGACTCTTCAAAGCCCGAAACACTCCACGCATCCAAAGTATCAGGGCCAATGACATCCCCGTCACCCTTGCCTGCCTTGGAATTCGACCGGGGATCCCTCCGGTGACTTGGCTATATAGTCGTGGATTTACAAGTTTGAGAAAGGTACGCAACGGCTGAATAGGGTGTATAAGAAGGTCAGCATTGGTTGTTCTGCCATCTATACCGAGATGACAGCGCGGAAGCTTCTTCGGACAGCCAAACAAATAGGTGTCTCCATGGCCTATGTGAAAGCCCTAGAGCCAAATCACCTCCTTATCCACAGACAATCTCGTAAGGTCCAAAGCCAAGATTTCGTAACCAACGATTCTCTCCCACCTACTGCAAACTCAAACTGTTCCGTCCTATATCTGTCCGCTCTCAGCCGGTCCCGTCATTCACTCTGTCGCTCGGTATTCAGTGTTATCCTAGAACCCCTCAGTCCATCTGTGTCGACCCGGGGTGTCGTCCACGCCTGTCGTGTCAGACACGTGACCTATCGAGATATCCCATGGAAGGTCCCCATTACCATGCTTATTGTTTCACGGTTGAGAAGGATGAGCTTGGAATGTATGACAAGGTTGAAGAGGCAGAGACTTAGTCTGCGTAGACATGGACAAACTGGTATGCATACTGACCACAACAAAACAGACACAAGTCTATACGTCTTCTTTGGACAACCTCGTCTATATTCCCTTACCTACAACACTTTGGTTCTACATTAATTGCTTACATCATAAACTACAACACGATACAATCAGTCACCACAAAACCATATTGTTGATTTGTTAAATTTTTTTTTTCTTTCTTCGCTTCTTTTATACTTGAGCGAACGCCCGCAAACTATCCAGTCAACCAGACATAATGACCAAAACAACGGAACACTGGTTTCTTTTCCAATATTCCACCACTCAAAATCATATGTGACAGCCTTTTACAGCCATCTCGTACGCCCAAGGTTCTTGTCTTTGCAAAACAGTTACAGAAAACAAAGATGCCGTCACACCAGAGAGCTACATGACCTTTTTATTCTCTCCGCGTCGACAGCCTCCCCAGACACACATACACCACCAATACCATCTCCAAAAAGAAGATGTTATCAACAGCAGTTTAATCCAAAGAGCTCATCTCGTCGTAACGAGACATTTAAGCACCCAGGGAAGGGAAAGCAGCCTCATCCTTGGTGTTGATGTTGGCCTGCTTGGCACGGGGAGCAGAGTTGCCGGCAGGGCGGGCACCGCCACGGGCACCACCGCGGGCACCACCACGGGCACCACCACGGGGACCGCGGGGACCACGCTCGCTGCGCTCGCCACGGGGCTCACGGGTGCGCTCGGTCTCGACGAAGCGGGGCTCAATGTCAATAGTCTGCTTGGCCTTGCGCTCACGCTGGCGGACAGCCTTGCCACCGGAAGCGGTGAAGTAGTCGGTCTCCTCCTTCTCGAGGGGCTTGGCCGACTCCCACTTCTTGTTGCCCTTGGAGCCCTCGTTGGCCTGGCGGATGGTAGCAACCTCACCGAGAGCGGCCTTCTTGGCGGCCTTCTCGGCAAGGAACTGCTCGAAAGACTTCTGGACCTCCTCGGGCTCAGCAGCCTCGGCGGTCTCCTCCTCGGCCTTGTCGGCGGCGGCGATCTCCTCACCGGCGATCTCGTCCTTCAACTCAGCGTTGCCCTCGTTGGCACCCCAGGCCTTGTCAGCCTGCTTCTCGCCAGGGCCACTATAATAACTGGTTAGAAATACACTCATCTCACAAAACATAACACAGCGTCTCTGAAAACTTACCCAACGGACTTGGAGTGACGGTCNTCACGCTCACGGGGAGCGCGGCCACCACGGGGGCCACGGGCACCACCACGGGGGCGGCGAGCCTCACCCTCGGTGGTAGGCTTGTTGCGGTTGTTTTCGCGGCCAGCGTTCTTGTCGCGGAAAGCACCCTCGTTGCCACGGCGAGCGGGGGCGGCGGCGGCCTTGGGGGCCTCCTTCTTGGCGGGGGCGGGAGCGGCAGGGGCGTCGCCGTCGCCTGTATTGGGTTAGTCAATGCCTCCATGATATGACAGGACATCTTCGCATAGCCGAGACATCAATTGCATTTGCCTCTTAATCCTCGTATCTTGCATGTTTCGCCTGGAGTACACTGCACTCCATGTCGAGCTCATCACTGATGACCGTGCTTAGTATTACTTTACGCAACCTTGGTCATAACAGCAGATATTCGCCCCACTGAGAATCTACAATGGCCGTGCCCCGCACCTGTCCCACCATTCCAAAAATGAAAGCAAAAATGTAGAATCGGCTGACCACACCACAATGCCACATCAATCTTCATCATCTGTAGATGGTTTTGGTGTTGGACAACACCAAGGATTCAAACAGTGTAGTCGACTATCGGCACAATTCAACTCAAACATGTATGGTCTCTTTTAGCGCCAAACCATAAGTGGTTGGATTCGGCACAACACATGACCCCGCTATTTCCAGCGTCGTCGAGGCGGAGATTAAGAGACCGGAAGCAATCGAATCACGGCCGATACGAACATGTCGTATAGTCATTCAAACGTACCGAGCAGGTCAAAGGGGTTCTAAAACAATTCATGTTAGTTATCAGTCAAACAATACATCATTGGCCTAAGTTGTTCTTGTGTTGTCTATACATCCGAAGTCCTGCAGTTATAGTCTGTACCATGAGGCGAACCATCGACAGTAGCTCACATCAAAGTCTCAAGTCAAGTCAACAGCAAGCTGTCACCATCAAGGCCTTCTGTCCACCAGCCATGACACATCAACAACACAACAGTCATCGGGCGGGGTAACCCACNTACGAACACGTCGTATAGTCATTCAAACGTACCGAGCAGGTCAAAGGGGTTCTAAAACAATTCATGTTAGTTATCAGTCAAACAATACATCATTGGCCCAAGTTGTTCTTGTGTTGTCTGTACATCCGAAGTCCTGCAGTTATAGTCTGTACCATGAGGCGAACCATCGACAGTAGCTCACATCAAAATCTCAAGTCAATTCAACGGCAAGCTGTCACCATCAAGGCCTTCTGTCCACCAGCTATGACACATCAACAACACAACAGTCATCGGGCGGGGTAACCCACTCTCCAATGACAACAACCACAAGAACAACATCAGCATTTTGTCAGCAAACGTACCTTGGAGACAACCGACATTTTGTCTCTTGTTTCTTGTTTAAACGCCTAGGAGGCGGAGTGTATAAAAAGTCACAAGGTGGTGGAGGGGGGATGAGATATAAAAGAAAAGAGAGAAGGTGGAAACAGAAGAGACTTGGAAAAGAGAAGAGTGGGTTTGGCTGAGTGACAAGCGAGAAAGATTCTCAGGAATGGATTTTTTTCTGCAGGGGCGTGGGCTATAATTTTTTTTCTGCCCTTCACTGTTGTTCCTGTCATTCTTGCTTGCTCTTTCCCTATCTCCAGCTGCTAATAGCTATTTTAGCCGCCTCCTCCAGTGGCTTTCTCTACATCCATACACTAAACACCGCCTACAATGTCCATCTACTTCCCCAAAACTTTCAAGTTCTTTCCCTCGGATTTCCGTGATTCTTGACTCCCCCGGGCAGTCACTTGCACAACTCTCTACCCAGTCATGCAATACCTACCCAATCGTTGGCTGTCCCCGTAGCATAGGCGAATACCCATCTGCAAGCACTCATTTTGGCTCTTCCTGCAAGGGCCCCAAATCGCCAAATCCGGCCATGAGTCCCACCCACTTACAAAGCCTCTCTTCATCGGCTAAACCCCGGCCCTCCCATCCCAGCCAATTTTTCCCAATTTCACACAATTTTGGTGAATTCACTAGTAGGGCTCCCGGTGTGGCGCTACCCACATTAATGCTCCAACACTGTATACGTCGCACTGTGGCGTTTGACCCCGCACTGTATTTCCTGCATACCACAGAATTGTGTGTGGCGGTTTTGGCCTAAACCAATTTAGTCCAAGCCCTACGATGTGTTACTTCCTCCGCTTGCCTTTTTGGGAGCTTCGTGACAATCTAGACGCAGTTTTGCATTGGCTGTCTGTGTGGCGCAAGCTCTTGACGAACCGGACGAACGGGTTGCAACACGAGATCGTCATGGGTTACGTTAGGGTCTATGTAGAGGTGGCCAGCCAAGTGATGTCCCGAAGGGGGCGGCTCTATGAGTGATGGTATGTATCAAAGGCTGTTCAATAGGAATAGTCTTGTATTAGAACACATCCATCATTCACCGCAAGAATAACTGGCACTTAGATTGTGAAATCCGCCCTGAATAAGAACCCAAATAATGTAGAGTGGATACAACATACACAATGAAATAGTGTATTCAAATTGCTTAAACAAAAATAACTTTTGGGCTAAACCAAACTCACTAATGGTGGAGCCGGTAATCTATGTAGGTAAAAAGAAACGAATCCAACAATACAGTCCCACAACGGACACAACAAGAGTGCCGAACACTCAACGTCATACCAGGGTATCGTTTATGGAAAAAACGGACAGCAAAATGATAAAACATAAAACAAAAACAATGGGTATATAAGCCGCCAAACTTTTACGAGAATAAAACGAAAACATCCCAACAACTCCAGAAACAAAAGTCGTACATAGACATTATTATACAAACAAAAATCAACACATTACCGCATATTGCTTTGGTCAAAGGTGAAAGGTGTGGGGAAAGCCATGCTAGCACTCAAGCCAAACGGATCCCACTCCATTCCCGAGTCCAACAGTTGCGTCATCGACGGGAACTGGCCACCAGCGCCTTGTTGGCCGGCATTAGCGACTTGTCCGTTGGACTGTTGACCCTGGGCTCCTTGGTGGGAAGTTTGCTGGACGGGCTGTTGGACAGACTGTTGTTGGACGGATTGCTGTTGAACACGGGACTGATTGTGGTTTTGGTGGACGTTGTTGGTGTGGTGTGATTGCATAGAGTCGTGGTTATGAGCACCAGAACCACGAGTCGATGCAGGTGAAGGCATCATGTTGGCCCCATTTGAGAATGCTCCATATTGAGCAGTTGGTGTGTTGGTAGGGCGGTCCATATCAGAGTCATCGACCATGTTATTTTGTGAATCATATTCTTGCTCTGTTGCTAAGGTTAGTATGCTTTTCATGATTTGAAATATTCAGAGGTGACGACTTACCAAGTTGCTCAATATGGTTTTGGAATCCCGGGGTGGGATAGTATGACGACGTGTGTGTTGTACGGCCATGGCTGTGTGTCGATTGAACAGCCTGGTTCATGTGGTTCTGACCGGGAATCGAATGCATCGGGCTCATATGGTTCTTAGCCGAAGTACGAGACATCATGTCTGATCCTACGGGAGAAAGTCCGTTGTTTCCGGCAAACCCATTACCCGATGCCGATGGTGAATTCGAGTGGTTAGATGAAGGTGGTGGCCGGACATTCCGAGGTGACGCCATAGTTCCGTTGCCCATTCCTTGAAGTGGTGGTGGCAGAGCGTTAAGCGAGTTAGCCTCCATCTTGGCGGCGATGGACCCTGGACGGCGAGCATGGCCATGACGGGACATCATGGTGCGCTGGAGTGGTGGAGGTTGGACGATGTTCTGAGGCATGTGCGTAGGTCCAAGACTAGGACTGCCAGTCTTGGCACGAAGCTCGGCCTGGACGTCGATACCCTTTTCGAGTAGGATACGCTCAAGAAGAGAGTTCTTATACCGCAACATCAAGCATTCGTCAGCAGCATTACGGTGAGCGGCTTGGAGGCTCTGGAGGTTGTTCTCATGGATGGAGATACGCTCCTCTAGTTGTTTAATATACTCGGTGCGTCTCTCGCGGAAGGCCGCTTGTGCTTGGCGGTTACGCTGTTTACGTTCCTCTGAAGTAGCATAAATCTATATTCATGTTAGCAAGTGTCGCCATACAACTAGCTCCAGTCAAGTGAAACAAGGAAGCAAATCCGACAAGACTATGTTAGTAAAACTTACAGGCTTACGTCCACCCTTGCGCTTAGGTTGAGGAGCATCCTGACCAAGAGGACCGCCACCGTTGTTGACACTAGCAGGAGTCATACCCGATGCCATGTTATGTTCAGCTTCGGGGCTAGATCCCATTGAATCTTCACCAGTGTGGCCGTTCGCTGATGGGCGTCTATGCGCAATAGACATGTTTATTGGAACTCCACTATGATATGTTCCAGACCAAATCGATCGATGCACAAGTATGCAACAACCGAAATCGGTAAGCACGTGTTGATGGCTCCACGTGCAGTTACGTGATAGCGAGTAAATGGATGAAGTTGATGGAAGGACCCGCTTTACTCTTTTAGGTTTTGAGTGGGGGTCAAGTGTTTGCAAAGCGGATGCAGGATGAAGTTGTACGACGACTGACGAAGCCTGGCTGCTAGGTTCGTTACTTCCACTGGATGTGTCTAAGACTTTGGTGACACGACTAGACGCTTTTATGGTCTTGGTTTTATGTGTTGATTGTGGGGTAGACAGAAACCACAAGTACCCACGTTAGTAGCAACAGAAGGGACCGAAGCTACGGAGCGGAGCTTAGCGGGTAAGTTCCGTTTGTCACAACAAATTGTGAATGTAAAAAGGAAAAATAAGGTTTTTTTTTAGGTGGCGCCTATTTTACCCTTGCCGGACGGAAGCGAGCAACGTGTGTGTGACGTCGGGATTGTGGTAGCTGCGGGCGCAAAATCTGATGCTTTGCGGGCGCAACGCACGAGGCACAGAAATAAAAAGGAAAAAAAGAGACGTCACCAAAAGTCAGTTGGTCTATAAGAACCAAAAAGGGAAATGTGACGATGAAGTTGATACAATGATTACAACCTCGAATTGACGGATGGTTATTAGACAACTTCAAGTATGTCTAATGTGAAACGACACACTGATATGGGTGGGAGGACAGGTAGTTGCCGAGTCCTAAGATGCAGATGTGAAGGATCGGAGAATTCGCGGAGCCGGGCCCGTGGTGACAAACGGACGGCGCTTTAACGGCACAACAAGCTACTAGCGTGGATTATGTTAAAGTTTCCTTAAATGCGGAACCAGGAACCACAATGAGGTAACAAAATCAGGAACCAAATAAGGGAACAGACGATAGTGGGTGGAGCCGGTAGTCTCCGGGATGCCACGAACTACTCGACGGGAAGCGACGAACTACTCTTGTCGAAGCGATGAACTATAGACGACAGTCCAGGGGTGTCTCACAAACAATGGACGATCGATCACCAAAGAACTCGTGTTCGAGTATGTATGGCGTCAATAACAAGGGCGATGATGGTGATACTGGTCGAAGCTTATTTGATGGACAAATCAGCTCACAGTATGATAGCACGATGGCGGATTTCAGACAAGACCAGGCACGGGGATCTCTAGATGCAGGGCCGTTGACAAACTGGCGTCTCTCAACTCAAACGTAACAAAAATAAGAAAGCGCAAAATAGGTAGAAAAAATCGGGCCAATAACGATCAGCGAAGACAAGACAATGGATAGCAGGTTTTTTTTTGGTGTGTCAAGAAAATTGACAAGACTATATCGCAAGCTGCAGTGCGGGCGCAAGGAGGAAGAGTTGCGATTTTCAATGGAAACGTATGGGCGACAAAAACTGTGAGATAACAAGAACAGTAGCTCGAGCGTAGCAGCGGGCGAAAAAACAGAGCGACGTCCAGCGTTTTATGTAATGGGAACACGCCATGCACCGGCGAACACTGGTCTGGGCGGGGCCTTGGCTAGACTAATGTGGGCCTAAGACGGCCGATGGACTAGGATTCGTTCGCCAAGTTTGGGAAGTCGAGCGAAGTTCTAGTCTAGGGGGTGCGGGGAAACTCAGAAAAGTAAGATGGATTCTATGTACTAAAGGTGGCAAGCTTTTTATGTTCTCTTTTCCTCAAATGTGGCCGACGGGCTAATTGGCATAGATGGAGAGTCCCGTGTCAAGTATGGCTGTGGCGCTCTTACATGCTTTTGTACGCAGTCACGATCCGTGAATTCATGGAAAAGGAAACAACCAAATGAACTACGTCAGGAAATAGGAAGGAACACCACTCCGATGGGAATGGAAGGAGACGTGTTATTGGAGGAAGGAAGTAGACCAGTGAAGTTGTGTATTGATGTTTGGTTCATGGTCAACGCCCGCACAGCCCTAGGGAACCCTGTCCATAGCTCTAGAAATAACGGGAAAAAAAGAGAAGAAAAAAAAAGGCAAATTAACGGGAAACATTTTCTCCTGCGGGCGCATTTTCCCCATACTTTTACGTTTTGGCAGGTTCGCAAGACCAGGAAAAGAAACAACGGGCGTAAAAAGAAACAGGCCACTTTTTTTTATCAATCTGGTTTAGATGGAATTATCGTGAATCATGGTGACGAAAAGTATAAATACCATGGATTCGCCATTTTCAAAAGAATACAAACATGTGTACAATGTAATGCAGAATGGCTCGGTCGAGTTTTCCTTGTCCTTCCTCTATAGTCATCCACTATAACCCACCAGCCACTAGAGCTTCAATGGTTGATTTTGTGCCTGGACCGGATCGCTATCCTCCGCTTCCAGTTGTATTTCCCCAAACGGAAGACGCCGAATAGGTGGACAAAAGTGCTAATTAGTTACTTCTTATTTAGAGGCTCAAGAACGACAAAAATCACTGATGATGGTCATTTTTCACGACGGAAAAACGACAACATCGACTCTTGTTTTTCATATACATATGTACACGTCCTATAGTTCTTTGTCCATTTTACAGAACATTCATCGTCCTAGGAACACAACCTTTTCAATCCCGAATTCTTGGTGAAAATCAATCCTAGTGGCTGGTTACCGGGACCGCTCCTTTCGCCCTGCTGCAACTATTGCTTGCCCCAGCTAATCCCTCTAACCCGGCTAAGTAGATCCGATCCTTCTCCGATGTTGTCGAGATGAGACTCGTGGCTTCTCGATGATGATACTCTGACGCCCGGTCGCTCGCCGGTAGCATTCGGCGTTGCCAGTTTCCTGATGAACCAATTGCCTCAATTCATCAAACAAGGCATTCATCAGCTCTTGTCACAAAAGTACCTCAAATATGCAACGTTGGTGGTTTGTTCAGGTAGCACTGTGTCGGACACTACTCCGGTCCATGACGTTAAACCGTTTATACGACAGGGCCGTTAGTTACAAGGCAAAGCTTCCTGTATGGATGCACACTACGAGTCTCGAGGCTTCTTGATCGTCGTACCCTTTACACATGCCAAGTATAAAAGTCTCGAAGACGACTCTCGAAAACGCAGCCAAGGCATTTCAGTTGCAAAGTTTCTGCAGGTCACGGGGCAATGGTACCATGACGTGAGATGGGCCGAAGGTTCCATTGGTCGACCAGTTTGACAGGAACCGGGTGAGCCGGGGCATATGGCCATGCAAGCTGGATAATACGGAAACAAGTCCAAAAGTGTTTGGGTAGTGATGGTCCTTCAAGGAGCGGATGTCCGAGTTGGAGCATATGTACACACATACATTTGAAGCCACAAAAAGGAGACGCTTCACGATGGTTGCATGTTTGAGCTTCAGTTTGTTGAGCTAATTGGAGCTTATTCACCTGAAAATGGCACTTTGACCGGGCCGTTGTGGTTGGAGAAGGCCTGTAAATTCGTAAACCCGCGGACACCCGCCTATAGATTCGGGGTTTCAGTGGACCATTTGAATATTTTAGGGGTCATATGACTTTTATAGGCCGACGGCGGTTTGGTAAAAAGGTTCAGTGCAAGTAGCCGTTCAAGCTGCTGGAGCCCAAGAGCTTGAACATATTCTGTCAACACAACCCTACGTATGACCACCGTATAACCCTACACTCAAAAATAACGTGACCGAACGGACCACATACGCATGTTGCTAGGCAACATCATGAGACGACAAGGCAAACCCAAGCACCATATCCACATCGCGTCGCATGTTTTTTGGCCTCCACTTTGTTGGTTTTTGTAGGAGTCTTTGTTTGTATTGAGCCCGATTCGATTTTGAAACTTGCGATTTTTCACTAGTATATTGGTGGGAAACCATGGCAACTTGAAAGCCCAAAATCTCAATTTTTGACAATACAACACAGCCAAGTATTTGTCTAGTTTTGCCATTCATCTTTTCCATCTCTAATCCATTATTTCCAAGTGTCTTCCACGCCAAGGACACATTCCTATTCAAAGTATTCCCTCAAGCTTTCTGATAAAAACAGTAACAAGCTTTGAATCCTTGCCGCTGCAGGCTCTATAGCATTGACCATCATTTGCCATAACCTGTGTATCATCGCCAGCGCATAAACAAACCACACTTTTTTTTTCTTTCCCATCTCGTTATCCGATATTATATCCTTGACTTGAACGTCTTTGCGCGTCATATTCTTATAACATGTCTCCACCCCGTCGTCGCAGCTCACGACTGGCTGCTACCCCCAAGGTATGTACATACTCACAGTGATGAATCTTAGAAATACATTAACTGACTCGCCATTTCTCGCTTCTCCAGGCTAGATCGATCCAACCACCTACTAAGTTCGCCCCGGTTAACGAATACGCCGAAACTCCATCCAGCCCTTCTCTCCCCCCACAAAAGTTTCGCGAAGCTCAATCATCGCCGATCGCGAGACACCAGCCTTCTACTCCTTCGACGTCTACCGCTAGACCACCGGCGTCCGAGATGCATCCCAGCAAGATTCACCGCCCGAGCATTCAGCCCTCTTCTTCCGTCACCCACGGTTTCCGCGATTTGAAGCCGACAAGCCGTTCAGAACAGCTCCTCGTCGCTGCCCAGGCCACTCCAACCAAGACTAGAGACACACCAAAGAAGTCAAACGCCGCGCCGTCATCTGATTTCACATTCTCCGTCAACAAGCCATCTCTCGACAAGACGCTTAGTGCCGAAGCCCAAGAGGTCATGGAAGGCATCCGTGGACGGGTCTCCGCTATCAAGGCTAGAATGGTAGCCGAACAAGAGGCCCAGAAAGAGGAGGAAGCAAAAAATTCCGGTCGTAAGATTGCTCAGGCCAAGGGACGCAGCACCCGCTTCAGCGCAGCCCACAATGCCGAGTTTGAAAAGATGGATTCTATTGAGAACCACCCTGCCGCTCTGCGTGCTACTGCCGGAAATGCCCTAGCAGACCGCCTCTCGTCACTCAAGTCTCTGAAGCGCAAGTCTTCCAAGGCTAATTTGGATGATGAACCTACAAGGGAGTCTACCCTCAAGCGTTCGCCATCTAAGGCTGGTCTGAACAGCGAGTCTTCTTCTACTAGCCCTAGCAGAATCCCCGCTTCATCAACATCACGCATTGCTGGCCCTAACTCAAAGCGTGTTAAGCAAACCAAGGAAGACGACGCCTCTACTGCCCGCCCTGTCTCACGGGACGGTAGCTCTCTCCCGCGCCCTATGAGTGCGCCCGATTCGCCGTCCAAGTTTAAACAGAGCACGACAACTCGCACGGGAAGCCCAACTAAGTCTGGCATTGCTCGTGCTCCTGAGTCCACCATAAGAATGGTCACCTCCCCTTCCAAGGGCCCAGAGGCTGCCCCCTCTACTAATATTTTCAAGAGCAGCATTGCTCGGCCAATTGGTAGCAAGGCGCCTGCTACTCCCGACGCCACTGCTAGCCCCATGGCGCCTGCGAAGCGCCTCGATCAGATTAAGTCCATTTTGAAAAAGAGCGCGCCAAAGACTGGCAGCTTGGCTGTCCCTTCGACTGCCCCCCTTTCTAAGACGCCCACTGGTACCAGAACAACCGATAAGATGGATGCTGCTGCACGTGGGTTGACTACCCCAAGTCACCGTATGAGCAAGCACTCTGTTAATACTCCTCATCTTACTACCGTGACTCCTACCAGTCACGTGTCTCCCTCTTTCAAGTCCGCCATGAAGAAGGTTCGAATGTTTGCGCCTGGTGATAAGTGCCCATCTATGAACGAGGCTCTTGAGAAGGCCGAAGCGAACCTGGAGGTCAAATACCCTGATCTGTCCAAGTTCAGTGGTTTCAAAGACTCTCCCATTCGTACTGGTGATATGGAGATTGATATTGAGGCTGAGGAGGAACCAATTGAGGCTGAGGAGGAAGCCAACCAAGAGGCTGCCACCACGGAAGAGAAGCCCAACACTCCCAGTACTTTCTCTTTCCGCAGCGACAAGACTATCAATTTTGGAGTTCCCAAGCCCGATTTCGGTGCTGGCGTTGGCCAGGCCAGTATCCGCCAANCTACCAGTCACGTGTCTCCCTCTTTCAAGTCCGCCATGAAGAAGGTTCGAATGTTTGCGCCTGGTGATAAGTGCCCATCTATGAACGAGGCTCTTGAGAAGGCCGAAGCGAACCTGGAGGTCAAATATCCTGATCTGTCCAAGTTCAGTGGTTTCAAAGACTCTCCCATTCGTACTGGTGATATGGAGATTGATATCGAGGAGCAGGAGGAACCAATTGAGACTGAGGAGGAAGCCAACCAAGAGGCTACCACCACGGAAGAGAAGCCCAACACTCCCAGTACTTTCTCTTTCCGCAGCGACAAGACTATCAATTTTGGAGTTCCTAAGCCCGATTTCGGTGCTGGCGTTGGCCAGGCCAGTATCCGCCAAGTCCGTCAGTCAGTATTTGGTGCCATCCCTGGTGCTTTCCCCGCCAAGGGCACTGAAGAGGCTTCTGCTGCTACGGGTGAGCAAGGAGGTGAACCTGGTAGTGACAAGGAAAACTCCAACCCCACCCGCCCACTCAGCAGCGATGGAAAGTATACCGCTATTTCCCACGGTATCGGGAACAAGAAGCGCCACCGCCCCACTACCGACTCAGACGACGACGCCACCCGTGACTCGGATCGGGCACAGAAGAAGCGTCGCAATGAGGATGTTCCCGAGGGAATCACAGTCAAGACGCCCGTTAAGACCGCTCCATCTATGACTGCTAGATCTGCCCCGGGACCTACCCGCACTTTCACAACTGGTGTGAAGCCCAAGCCCAAGACTCCCGCGCCAACGCGGACTGCCC
>JSUI01006086.1:0-19562 GCA_000833645.1 Huntiella omanensis | reverse complement strand
GCTCCAGTGAAAATTTAATCAAAACAATGATTGTTCCAAGGGCGCACTACAAACCAAAGCAGATGTCCTATTCCTCCAGAAGCTTTCCGGTTGGCAACGAGAAAGTGGCTGCAAGATAGCGGAAATTCTGGGGGAATATCACGTCTTTAGAGATTTGGGTGCGGCAGCGCTACTCGTAAAAGGAAGACAGGTTATGCGAGCGAGGACAGGGAGCTAATACATGATAGCGTTTGTGGTTGGTGGAGTCGACGTGGCGTCTGTTCAGGAGAAGCAGAATATGACTACGGATGGGCTCACGCTGCGTACAGCCCGCCCCCGGTGATACAGTGATCTATAAGGGAGCGGCAAAAGATAGGAAATAAAGTGAGAAAATTGAAGGAAAAGAAAGCTATCTAATTACGACCGGGAACACGCCAACCATACACCACTCTAAAAGTTACACCATGTTCCCAAAGAGGAAATACTGGGGTCACCTGACCTTATCCATGGTAACACACGGAGTCTTTCGTCATCATGGAAGATTTCATTGCACATTCCGCACGTTGGGGCGAAGAGTATACAAAAACATATGCGTACGGCAGGCGTTTTGCAGATTAGCTCATAGACCAAGGTGCTCAAGTTGTTACAACACCAGGCGTAATTACATGGGAGAGAGTAGGTTCTGGTACTACCATAGATATCATGGTTACCCGAGGCGTGCAGTCATCTTTCGGGGGTGACGTGGATCTATCTGATTCGGATCACAGAGCACTGTTGGAGACAGTCTGGGTTACGGGGGACTTAAGGGAACCTCCTCGTTAAAGCCGAGACTGGAAAAATGTCAGCAGTTCATTTTCTGGTCGAGAATATTTTGCCAGAAACACACTGGAGCGTATATGCACGCCGGAAGAGTTAGGCTCCGCCACCGAGACGTTAGTCACCAACTCCTTGTTGCTGCAGGCAAATTGACGACTCCACGGAGAGTTTATAATGAGCCCGAGGGCTGGTGGTCGGAGAAACTACGAGCAGTCTATACTCACTGGAGGGAATTGGACTCCTACTTCCNACCACTCTAAAAGTTACACCATGTTCCCAAAGAGGAAATACTGGGGGCACCTGACCTTATTCATGGTAACACACGGAGTCTTTCGTCATCATGGAAGATTTCATCGCACATTCCGCACGTTGGTGCGAAGAATATACAAAAACATATGCGTACGGCGGGTGTTTTGCAGATTGGCTCATAGACCAAGGTGCTCAAGTTGTTACAACACCAAGCGTGATTACATGGGAGAGAGTAGGTCCTGGTACTACCATAGATCTCATGGTTACCCGAGGCGTGCAGTCATCTTTCGAGGGTGATGTGGATCTATCTGATTCGGATCACAGAGCACTTTTGGAGACAGTCTGGGTTACGGGGGACTTAAGGGAACCTTCTCGTTAAACTCGAGACTGGAAAAGTGTCAGCAGTTCATTTTCTGGTCGCGAATATTTTGCCGGAAACACACTGGAGCGTATACGCACGCCGGAAGAGTTAGATTCCGCCACCGAGACGTTAGTCACCAACTCCTTGTTGCCGCAGGCAAATTGACGTCTCCACGGAGAGTTTATAATGAGCCCGAGGACTGGTGGTCGGAGAATCTACGAGCAGTCTATACTCACTGAAGGGAATTGAACTCCTACTTCCGGNCGGACGCTCGTGTCTTATGGCAGCTTGTCAAGGGAGACAAATGTCGAGCTGAACCCACGTCGTATCCAATCGAAAAAATAGAGACCGCAGAAAGCCTCTCTCAGGATCGAGAAGCCTCTCTGACGTTAAACGGATCTGACACAAGTAGACAGCCAGTTCCATCCGGCGTGCCTGAAAGGTCCCCACTCTCTCCACTCCCGTTTATCACTTCCATTGTAAGTCTGCATGAACCAGTGGTGACATGTCACCNTATAATGAGCCCGAGGGCTGGTGGTCGGAGAAACTACGAGCAGTCTATACTCACTGGAGGGAATTGGACTCCTACTTCCGGACACGTACGGGGCAGACCACCTCGTCGTAAGCCATGCAGGCAAAAACCTATTTTCGCACAGTTCACGAAACGGAAGAGGCCGAACGCTGGCTTAAGCGTGCTGCGCAGGCATCGGCGGACGCTCGTGTCTTATGGCAGCTTGTCAAGGGAGACAAACGTCGAGCTGAACCCACGTCGTATCCAATCGAAAAAATGGAGACCGCAGAAAGCCTCCTTCAGGACCGAGGAGCGTCTCTGACGTTAAACGGATCTGACACAAGTAGACAACCAGTTCCATCCGGCGTGCCTCAAAGGTCCCCACTCTCTCCACTCCCGTTTATCACTTTCATTGCAAGTCTACATGAACCAGTGGTGACATGTCACCTGAATGTTGCGTGTGTGGGGCTCGCAGACAATACCAACTTGCTTGTTCAAAGTAGTTTCCCGGAACAGGTTAATGTTGCCCTGCAAACGGGATTTAGTGGGACGGAGGAATAGACGATTAGGAGGGGAGTTGGTTTTGAGCCGAGCAAGGGTGTTTTTATGCCTCTCGATGTCAACACAATGAATCAGTGTTAGGGTTTACAACCAGACTAGGCTTTGCCTTGGACTCTATCGTCACTCGCCGCACTGGAAGCTTTGGTCATCATGTGTCAGATGTTACGAAGTGTCCGGCGTCAGCGAGACGAACAAGGGTCTGACCGGAGATTACCAGCCACCGAGTGGCTGGTGGTTGTAAGGGGTCTAACCAGAGATCACCAGCCACCGAGTGGTTGGTGGTCGCAAGGGTCAAACTGTGAACGCGTGCACATACAGGTGCTACCTGCCCGACTCAGCCCTCGAGTTTAGTCTTGCTTCTTTATCGAACTCCGTGTTACCTGCCTTTCTTGTCCGATTTTAGTGTGACCTCTGTGACCCTGACAATCAGTGGAACGGCGAGGTTTTTACATTGAGCGGGTAAGATGTCCCGGTAGTGATAAGTACTCGTTTTTTTGGTAGNAAAGGTGCTACCTGCCCGACTCAGCCCTCGAGTTTAGTCTTGCTTCTTTATCGAACTCCGTGTTACCTGTCCTTTCTTGTCCGATTTTAGTGTGACCTCTTTGACCCTGACAATCAGTGGAACGGCGAGGTTTTCACATTGAGCGGGTAAGATGTCCCGGTAGTGATAAGTACTCGTTTTTTTGGTAGTTGGATGAGTTCTCGACGAAGTGGTATATCACAGTACAATGCTCTACTGGTTAAGATGAAAAACAAGGTTCAACTTCTCGCCGCTTTGTCGACGGCTGACCAGGTCCGTTGGGCTACTCTCAGAATGATCTGGATGGTCTGCCACGGGCTGCGTCGAACTCATGCTCTGGCGGCCCTCGCTTTCATGNGGTAAGATGTCCCGGTAGTGATAAGTACTCGTTTTTTTGGTAGTTGGATGAGTTCTCGACGAAGTGGTATATCACAGTACAATGCTCTACTGGTTAAGATGAAAAACAAGGTTCAACTTCTCGCCGCCTTGTCGACGGCTGACCAGGTCAGTTGGGCTACTCTCGGAATGATCTGGATGGTCTGCCACGGGCTGTGTCGAACTCATGCTCTGGCGGCCCTCGCTTTCATGGGGCTCTCTTAGACACAGGTATTGAAGTTAGAGACATCTCAATCTCGTGCGTTTTGTCTTTATACAGGAGCATACAAGTCCACCCCTTTGCTCCGTCTCCGAGCTGAGGCGGCGTGTGAGCCATTCCAGATGTACTCTGTACACTTGGGTGCCCGCTCCGGAACGGGTAACCCGCTTGGATTGCCATGAAGGGTGCAATTGCCCAGACTACGCGTATGGACCCGCAAGTTGAATACCCCAGATCAGAATACCAACGGAGTATAAACAATCTCAGGCGTCAAGGGCAAGAGCACGAAAGGAGGTGGATGCGTGCAAAGCGATTTGGAAGAGTGGATAGGATGAGAGTGTTATGGAAAGGCCCAGGGAGGGAGTTGTGGAGGGGTGGCTTATGGAGAGCTATGTCAAAGATTAGACGCAAGTTGTCGATGAGTGGGAGCAAATTTCTCCCGTGGCTGAGAACCGGCCACGGAAACTATGCCGCGCTGCATAAAGCCACTGGTCGTCAGACCTGATCGCCGAGCTGTCGTTGTGGGTAGGCACTGCAAACTATCACTCAACTTGACCTTTGGTGCCCGTTTATGTCGAACGGGGCACAATCATTGAAGTGGTCGTCGGGCAGATTCGTGGACGAAGTCTGTCTGCACCCAGTGGCGACAGGTAAGTTAGTCAAAGAACGACACTACGCCTGCCGTGCATACCCTATCGCCAGCGGTACAAGTCAACTTCGACGAGCCATGGACACAGCGGGTCGCTCGCACCAACCAGATATCACCGCCGCTGTACCTCCCCAGCCGACTCCACCATCACCCCGACGGCCCCTTACCTCCATTTCACCATTTCCACTACAAAGTGCTTTCAATAACCATTAGCCTTTTTCTCCTTTTCTTAGAGACGTTGTTACTTTCCTACCTTATGAGATAAGCTAACATTTTGTTTTTCCATTGTTCGTGCACAAGTCTTCTCGCGCACCTCTTTCCTTCTTCGNAATCTGGTACAACCTGAACTTGTCATTTTTGTGAGAGTGTAACATGGTCACCGTTAGGGTTACTCAAAAAACGGGTTAAATGGCAGGGGGCGCTCGAAAATGCGCTGGTGTAAATCATCGGTCGAGCAATAACCATTAGCGTTTTTCTCCTTTTCTTAGAGACGTTGTTACTTTCCTACCTTATGAGATAAGCTAACATTTTGTTTTTCCATTGTTCGCGCACAAGCCTTCTCGCGCACCTCTTTCCTTCTTCGGAGGAGCTTAATCGGCTGAACGGTGACGGGTATTTCTTGCCAGTGCGCCCGCCATATTCGTGACTCCTGACCCAAACAAGTCCTTTGGAACAGGTACTCAAGCGCATACCAGCATTGCTACTAAGTGTGGGCACGCGAAGTTATTTGTCCACGACTGGCGTGGTTTTTGTGTTGGCGTGCCATTTTCTCATCCATTCTAGTGTAGACCAATACGTGCCACAGATCTTTGAGGTCAGAAGGCACGCAGGTTTTTCTGTTGTCGCCGAGATAGGTTACGAGCAGTATATTTTATAGGCTGAATTCATTTTGTTTCTTTATTTGTTGCACTGTCACCGTGAGCTAGCTTAGGTGTCACCAGGTTTTCCTCTTTGAGAGACTGGTGTAACGTCTAGGGTAGTCTATGATTTGGCGTGTCCCCCGCCTTAATTAGGTATCTTTTCCTTTCCTTAAATTCTACACGTTACTTTCTATCTTTGGCCGCTCCCTTATAGATCACTGTATCATGCAAGGTGTATAGTGGTAGATAGCCTTGCTCATGGTACGCTCCGTTCTAGCTACACACGTTACCGCACTACGTCAAATGTACACACCGTGAGGGGTCAATATGGTCATAGTATAATCGGACAGCACAGACAGGTTACAAGGAGCTCGATAAAGAAGTAGAATGCACTTAAGAATCGGGTTGAGCTGGTGGCACCTTTTATGTNCTTGAATTCTACACGTTACTTTCTATCTTTGGCCGCTCCCTTATAAATCACTGTATCATGCAAGGTGTATAATAGTAGATAGCCTTGCTCATGGTACGCTCCGTTCTGGCTACATACGTTACCGCACTACATCAAATGTACACACCGTGAGGGGTCAATATGGTCATAGCATAATCGGACAGCACAGACAGGTTACAAGGAGCTCGATAAAAAAGTAGAATACACCTAAGAATCGGGTTGAGCTGGTGGCACCTTTTATGTACGATGCTCACCACTAAATACCTTGTATCGTTATGTGATTTCTTTGATGGTGGAAATACCGAAGTATCTGACAAATGATGACAGATGTTTCAGCGTGGCAAAAAATAATGGTGTCAAAGGCAAAGTCGAATGAGGTTGTAAATCTGTCTGGGGGTCCTAATTAGGGATGGGGTTTCTGTATGACAGAGTTCATAACCTTATAACCACTGATATTACCACAACCAATCACAGGGAAGGGCCGGTCCGCCATGCTGAAATTCATCAAGAGCAAAACATTCGGCACATGGAAATGACCTCCTCAATCACCAACATCAGCCAGCCTACGCCCAGTCAATAGACCCGGCCCGGTCCCCATCCCGGCGCCAAACCCCCCGTCAACCAGAGTTACGGAGGTCGCGGGACCCTTGCCCTCCATAGTAGCTTTCATCACAAGGCCGATCACCACCCTCTGATGTCAAGCACCCCCCGGGGCACGCAGCGCTCAANGAAGTATCTGACAAATGATGACAGATGTTTCAGCGTGGCAAAAAATAATGGTGTCAAAGGCAAAGTCGAATGAGGTTGTAAATCTGTCTGGGGGTTCTAATTAGGGATGGGGTTTCTGTATGACAGAATTCATAACCTTATAACCACTGATATTACCACAACCAATCACAGGGAAGGGCCGGTCCGCCATGCTGAAATTCATCAAGAGCACAACATTTGGCACATGGAAATGGCCTCCTCAATCACCAATATCAGTCAGCCTACGCCCAGCCGATAGATCCGGCCCGGTCCCCATCCCGGCGCCAAACCCCCCGTCAACCAGAGTTACGGAGGTCGCAGAACCCTTGCCCTCCATAGTAGCTTTCATCACAAGGCCGATCACCACCCTCTGATGTCAAGCACCCCCCGGGGCACGCAGCGCTCAACCGCTTCATCAGCACTTTCTTTCCTCCATTCATTTTCGCCTTTCTGCTATTATGCTTTCTTTCTTTTTTACTCACTTTCTACAGTCTGTTGGGTTTGGGCTTTTCACTAGAGTTTGGGGCTATGATACTGTTGTTTTATTGGGATCTGGAGTTGGAGTTTTTGTTATACTGTTTCATCAGGTGGTTGGTTCCTCGGGCCACACACAGCGTCTGGAGTTAAGTTCGGGTTGGATTCACTAAGAAAAATGAGAAAGAAGAAGCGACTAGAGTGTGTAGGTAGATGTGTTGCGTTTATGAGCCATGCACTTCCACACAAAGTAGTTTAGTTATGCATTGTCAGGGAAAGACTCGCCATTGCCCTATCCCCCGTTAGGATAGATGTAACAAATGATTATAACAGAAAATACTACAACTAATAATAAAGACGAAAGTATCCATCTTTTTGGCGTAGTGGTACTGGCATACCCCTGAAACGCTAGCAAAACCTTAACAGTCAGCTTGTCTACAAGCTTGCATGGAACTGGGTGACAAACATCTACTGGCCGTAATGACAGCTACGGATCCGTTGTGGAACTTTGCTAAAGGCTATGAACAATGTACGACGGGCGCTGTTGGACTTATGACGCTTGGAACCTGTACCCAGGCTAGGGTAGTTGTCCTCGGCGAGGNTTCTTTTTTACTCACTTTCTACAGTCTGTTGGGTTTGGGCTTTTCACTAGAGTTTGGGGCTATGATACTGTTGTTTTATTGGGATCTGGAGTTGGAGTTTTTGTTATACTGTTTCATCAGGTGGTTGGTTCCTCGGGCCACACACAGCATCTGGAGTTAAGTTCGGGTTGGATTCACTAAGAAAAATGAGAAAGAAGAAGCGACTAGAGTGTGTAGGTAGATGTGTTGCGTTTATGAGCCATGCACTTCCACATAAAGTAGTTTAGTTATGCATTGTCAGGGAAAGACTTGCCATTGCCCTATCCCCCGTTAGGATAGATGTAACAAATGATTATAACAGAAAATACTACAACTAATAATAAAGACCAAAGTATCCATCTTTTTGGCGTAGTGGTACTGGCATACCCCTAAAACGCTAGCAAAACCTTAACAGTCAGCTTGTCTACAAGCTTGCATGGAACTGGGTGACAAACATCTACAGGCCGTAATGACAGCTACGGATCCGTTGTGGAACTTTGCTAAAGGCTGTGAACAATGTACGACGGGCGCTGTTGGACTTATGACGCTTGGAACCTGTACCCAGGCTAGGGTAGTTGTCCTCGGCGAGGCAGTAAACGGGTGCCCGGCGCCCAATATCGTGATTGTCTACAATGAGAAGATCGCTGAAAAGATTCCAGTTACACGACTTTTCAAGATACTCGATGGGTGCCTTGCAATCGGTCGAATGAAAAACTCTCCTTCCTAAACTTCTCGTTTTTTTGCACTAACCAATTAGAGGACGTAAAAACATTGGATGTTACTGGATAAATACCATTTTCGGTAAATAACGTTTTATCCATGGGGTGCATAAATGTTAGGGTTCGTACGCATGATATAACAATCCTACGAAACATTATTCTTTTGTGCATTGCATTTATTTTGTGTAGTAATCCTATCGTTGACTAGGTTGAGTCCATGACTGGGTAACAAAGGTAGTCAACTGATGCCATGGAATAAAATTGTGATGAAACAGAGTACTATCATCGCAAACTAGGTCTATATAAACCGAAACGATCTAAGTAAGACCCTCAACAACCCACAGAATATTAGTCGCATTGTCTAGCAAGAAAAGCTCTGAATTCTCATGTCTCAATTGCGGTTGGATTACTTCCTCGTAAGTCCGCCTCTAGGCCGGCGCCACGTCCGTTCTGTTCCGAGTGGGATGCCTTTGTACTGTACTTGCGTTTTCCGAGTATCGTTGGATAGCGTTTCGTGCACCGCCGTGCTCCCAGCTTGACGGCAGGCGACGCAAGCTTGGGGGCACGTAGCGCACATTACTCGGCACACTTATGTTATAGGCACCTAAACGAGGACGACCATGGAGAGAGTTTATAGGAAGCGAGTCTCTTAAACCGAGCAACAAGTTTGTGACATTCTTAAAATCACATTGGTCAACTACACATGCCTTCAAGTTCCGTGCAGACTCCGATTTTTGCGGCGAAGGCAACGTGGGTAGATGTGCTAGGTTGAATCAGTTAAATCCACGCCTACGAGGCTCAAACTGGCGGATGTCGAACATTGAGACGCTGGATGCGGGCCTGCGATGTTATGAATGGAAAGGGACATGCACTGTTATGAACTATGCTGAACCCAACAACGGTAATGTCTTTTTATCCTGAGTATTACACAAAGTCGTAGTGGGTGATGACTTGCCCTTTTGTGATACCAACCGATCTACCACATGGATATTTCATCCTCATCCGTCCGTCACTCCCCGCTGTCACTACCTCTAACATGTAAGTGAGATGACCTATACAGGCATGTGCATTCATAAGGTATCGCCAACTGGCGCCAACCCTTAAACGTTATGCACATACAGACAAATTTATCCCACGTTATGATGGCATGCGCACGGACTCTGTATGTTTGTGCACCCAACGTATAAAATGTTATTTACCGAAATGTTATAGAGACTCATGTTATATATCTAGCAACACCCAAAAAAAAATTCCATTTGTTTTTCCATTGAATTTCGACGAGAGTTTACTCGACATCATGGTAAATGGCAATAAGGGAGTGTTTTCAAAGGGTAGCGCACCTTCGGTTATAATTAACGATGGCATCAATAATGCTACGGGATCGATGTGCCCGTGGAACGACAGTATCGTGAAGAAGTGACTTCAGTTGGAACCCTCGATCGCCAAAGTAGACGAGAGCATTGAAGATACGTTTCTCCGTGTCTTTGCAAAGCTTCACGAGTGCCACGTTAAAGAGGGCGTTCCGCCAACTGAGGTAGAGATAAAGCGCGTGAACGCTGCGCGCAAGAAGTCGACTCTGGTTCCCGGGGTCGTCGAAGAGGGGAGCAACCTCNCAACCTCCACTCCTCTGCTGAGCCGACCGAGAGGTCTGTTAAGACGGTTTCTTTTCTCAGACCCCCCACGGCTAGTACTATGTCTGCGATGTTCCGCCGTATCATAAAGCAGAGCAAGGAAACAGGTGGTGACTCGGAGGTCCGGAGTGGTTATGTTGCAAAAGAGTCGCCTGGTAAATACCGCATCGTGTTGCAGTGTTCCATTAAGCAAGCTACTGAGAAGGCGTCGCAGCTTTCTCTGCTGTTAGAGAATTATGAAGCCGTCTTTCATAACGACTGGCAGGTACGGGTCACGAGCCCCCCTTCTGGATGGGCAGTTGCTTCTGACGATGCTAGTTCCAGCGGTGACACCTTGAATAAGGATGCCAAGAACGACAGCGCCATGCAAGTTGCCCTCGGCGTACTCCCACGTGACAAACTCCTTTCGGCGACGTGGGTAGAGAAACGAACTGTTCTCTGTGTCGGTCTTACGGACAAGGCTACAGCTATGACTGCTATGTTCCGTGGTCCCCACGTAGAGTCGTGGTGCGCTCTCCCGCGTGTTGTCCAGTGCGCCAAGTGTATGAGTTTCGGCCATACGCCTCGGGGATGTAGATGCTGGGCTTCTCGGAAATGTTCGTGTGGAAAGGTTCATGCTCCGGCTGATCGCAATTGCGTCAAGTATAAAGAGCATTGGATCCGTCTCTACGAACAGACTCGAGCCACCTGGGCCGGAGACAGAGCCTTCTGGCACAATAGATGTCAAGCCTATGCCGTTCACGAATTCTCGCCCACCTCTCCACTACCACCCCGAACAACGTCACCGGAGGCCCTCGGCTGCTAGCCATACTTTGGACCTCCTTCTTCGCGCACAGACATTCAGCGCACCTCTCCCCGTCTGCACTTGCACATTTGTGCGCAGGAGGACTTCACCCAGCAAGTATGTACGCCTTACGCCCTTTCAGCGCCAGGATCTCTTTTATGTTGTACTGCGTATACCTAAACAGTATGCGCCGGTAGTCACCGCTGGGATTCCTTTTCTCCAACACCCGTCGTTCGCTCGGCACGTTTACCAGCCTCCCTTTTTGCCAATGACGTATCTTATACGCAGATATGTTAGGACCCGGGGAAGGAGTTTTCTGAATAGGTCTGACTACTTTCTCCCTCTTGAGTGAGATATTCTATGAGGGACCGACATCCTAATCACAGCATAGTTGACAGATCCGTTTGTGGTCCGCCTCTTTCAGTAGAGCTTTCTTCTATTTATCAGATAGCTCGGACGTACATAGAATTTCTATCCTGTTCTCCGAATAGGCAATGGCTCTAATCAATGGAATTACTTACTTGGCCAAATGAAAAACAGGTCTAGATTTTCTACGGAGATAGTCACTAGGGAAGCACACCAGTTTAGGCAAAGAGTTAATTATCGCAAGCAGGCGTTTCCCTTACATTTAGACATAGCTAGTGCCGGTGACAGAGTGGATCATTCATAACTTATTCGTCAGTTGACGATGCGAAATGCACCCGAGTCGTTTTTTTAGGAGCTGCAAAGTTATTTTGAAGACCGCTACGCAGTGCTTTGTCTCAACAGTGAAATTACGGGTGGTAGACCGGTGTGTTCCAGCGTACNACATTCAGCGCACCTCTCCCCGTCTGCACTTGCACATTTGTGTGCAGGAGGACTTCACCCAGCAAGTATGTACGCCTTACGCCCTTTCAGCGCCAGGATCTCTTTTATGTTGTACTGCGTCTACCTAAACAGTATGCGCCGGTAGTCACCGCTGGGATTCCTTTTCTCCGACACCCGTCGTTCGCTCGGCACGTTTACCAGCCTCCCTTTGTGTCAATGACGTATCTTATACGCAGATATGTTAGGACCCAGGGAAGGAGTTTTCTGAATAGGTCTGACTACTTTCACCTTCTTGAGTGAGATATTCTATGAGGGACCGACATCCTAATCACAGCATAGTTGACAGACCCGTTTGTGGTCCGCCTCTTGCAGTAGAGCTTTCTTCTATTTATCAGATAGCTCGGACGTACGTAGAATTTCTATCCTGTTCTCCGAATAGGCAATGGCTCCAATCAATGGAATTACTTACTTGGCCAAACGAAAAACAGGTCAAGATTTTCTACGGAGATAGTCACTAGGGAAGCACACCAGTTTAGGCAAAGAGTTAATTATCGCAAGCAGGCGTTTCCCTTACATTTAGACATAGCTAGTGCCAGTGACAGAGTGGATCATTCATAACTTATTCGTCAGTTGACGATGCGAAGTGCACCCGAGTCGTTTTTTTAGGAGCTGCAAAGTTATTTTGAAGACCGCTACGCAGTTCTTTGTCTCAACAGTGAAATTACGGGTGGTAGACCGGTGTGTTCCAGCGTACTACAGGGTTCCCACTGTCGGTACACTTGTTTATTACGTTCGTCACAAGTATACACGGCTCGGTGGATCGCATACATGTTTTCGTTACTGAACTTCACTTCGCGGATGATACAATCCTTCTAGTGCGAGCAAGAGACTATAAGCAGGTAGAACGCATCCTGCCGCCTGTTCATAGGATTGCAAGGGACTGGGAGAAAGTGCGAGGTGTGGTATTTAACCCTTCCAAGAGTGCCTTCGTGACATTAAACTAGCATACACAACATAAGTGCAGAGATCAGCCGCTTAATTTGGATAGCCACTTTTTACGAATAATGCGCTACACAGGGTTTCTCAGTATGCTGTCGGATGTATGAGGTAATGGTTTTCATGGAAGGGTGTTATATTATGTCCTATTTGATGGACGCTCACTCTCTCCATTGCACTTTTCTTGGCTACATGAAGACGTTGATATTATGTGGCTACTCGTAGAACAAACATTAATATTAAGTTCATAAGATTATTCTTCTTTGGCATAGCGGTACTAATGTCAGAGATTCAGGGTTACAGGTCCCCGTCCGTCGGTTTGCCCAATATACTGGTGCCCGTTTGGTCAACAAACGGGCAGNATAAGTGCAGAGATCAGCCGCTTAATTTGGATAGCCACTTTTTACGAATAATGCGCTACACAGGGTTTCTCAGTATGCTGTCGGATGTATGAGGTAATGGTTTTCATGGAAGGGTGTTATATTATGTTCTATTTGATGGACGCTCACTCTCTCCATTGCACTTTTCTTGGCTACATGAAGACGTTGATATTATGTGGCTACTCGTAAAACAAACATTAATATTAAGTTCATAAGATTATTCTTCTTTGGCATAGCGGTACTAATGTCAGAGATTTAGGGTTACAGGTCCCCGTCCGTCGGTGTGCCCTATATACTGGTGCCCGTTTGGTCAACAAACGGGCAGTAGATTTCAGCTACCGTATGGGATAGTGTTGATTGAGCACTCACCCCACAGGGGCGAGTGTCCAAATAGCGAGGCTTAGGAACCTCTGACACCATATATATAGTACTAGAACCACCATTAGATAGAGGAGTAGAGGAAGATGATGATTATGGTTCTCCCGACTTCGTTATGTGACTGGATTCTCTAACAACTAACGTGCCTTCAATCTAATACAGTCCTATGTGTTAGGGTANGGGTCTAACCAGAGATCACCAGCCACCGAGTGGTTGGTGGTCGCAAGGGTCAAACTGTGAACGCGTGCACATAAAGGTGCTACCTGCCCGACTCAGCCCTCGAGTTTAGTCTTGCTTCCTTATCGAACTCCGTGTTACCTGTCCTTTCTTGTCCGATTTTAGTGTGACCTCTGTGACCCTGACAAACGTGCCTTCAATCTAATACAGTCCTATGTGTTAGGGTACGGTACCCTTGACGGTACGAACATTGGTTATGCACGGACCTGGTACGCATACTTACGATACCTAGCCTCAGCATCTTCATGATATTCTCATCCAATAGTCTACTCCTCAAGGTAGTTATTCTCTATATTTACATGTTCCTTCAAAAACACTACTGCTATAACGTAACACTATGAAGATCGAAATTTGTTCTATGACATTGTGTGACGACTAATTATCATCGCACTAGACGGAAAACAACAAAGGGAACGCGTAACAGTCGAAACAGTCGAGTCAAAAAGGTGAAACGAAATAAACAAAAGAAAAAAGAAATCCCCACAGTAGAGTAAGTGTGGAAGGCAAAAGGTTTCCACGTCTATAAGCTCGCTAGGACGTGTGTTGTGTGGCGAACTCGTTGCCCAACAGTCGGTGCGTCAGAATACCTTCAGCACAATACAGCGATGGGGCCTTGAAGTTTCGCATTGACTTGTCTTTGGAAATGACTTGTCATTCACCAAAAAGGCTCCCGCCCACTAGCTGCCCAGCTGTATCGTGGCAATGTAGCGCCCAGTGAAATACCAGCTGTACATGATACGGCGATCTATAGTGGAGTGCCTAGAGATAGGAAATAACGTAAAAAATTAAAGGAAAAGGAAAGCTATCTAATTACGGCGGGGAGCACGCCAACCGATAGACCACCCTAGAGGTTATACCAGTCTCCCAGAGAGGCATTACTGGTGGCACTTAAACCTGTTCATGGCACCCGCACTCGTCGTTGTCTCACCACCGGCAATACGCCGTACCCCATTCCCACTATGTTTTGTGTTAGGGTTGACCGCAAACCCGTTGCCGCAGTGGGTTAGTTGCGTCCTGGCCCATGTGACCTCGTTCCAACCTGCATCGAACCGAGCCTCCCGGCCTAGATCCGCTTGTAAAACGGGAGCTTTCTCAACTCTTGCCCCGCTCCCATCCGTCATTTACTGCTTATGCGCCTCATCTTTACTTGTCAAAAGAGCATTAGCGGTACATGTTGCTTCTGTACGAGGGTATTCCTGGTCAACCAGCAAGTTTGTGGTTTGCGTAATCTGCATAAGCACTAACTTCCACGCTTTTTAGTCGTGTGGCTATGCCTCTCCGTCAGCTCTGAGATGCCGATGCCACTCTCGTGAAGGGTCATGCGCAGTTTCAACGTGGAGTCTGGGTATTACGGTCGAAAGTTTGGCAGCCGTACATGTCCGTATGAATGGCAACTGGGCCCGCTGTGAGTCCGTCATCAGAGTATTCATCAGTCAGAGCATGATTTAACAGGATTTTCTTCTTATGATCTTNTGGTTTGCATAATCTGCATAAGCACTAACTTCCACGCTTTTTAGTCGTGTGGCTATGCCTCTCCGTCAGCTCTGAGATGCCGATGCCACTCTCGTGAAGGGTCATACGCAGTTTCAACGTGGAGTCTGGGTATTACTGTCGAGAGTTTGGCAGCCGTACATGTCCGTATGAATGGCAATTGGGCCCGCTGTGAGTCCGCCATCAGAGTATTCATCAGTCAGAGCATGATTTAACAGGATTTTCTTCTTATGATCTTTTCTTCCTCCATCTCAGTGATTCTCCCTGAAGTACGCAAGCGACAGCTTTTGATACGGCGATCTATAAGGGAGCGGCAAAAGATAGGAAGTAACGTGAGAAATTAGAAGGAGAGAAAGCTGTCTAATTATGGCGCGGAATACGCCAAATCATACACCACCGTAGGGGTTACACCAGGTTCCCAGAGAGGAAGTACTGGTGGCACCGAAACCGTATTCATGGCAACAGCTTTCGAGCCCCCGTATTTGTAAGGAGGGAACCCGTCTACGCTAAGTGTTTAATTTGGTGAGCAATATCGCCGTCCGCAACTTAACTAGCTACAGGCTTCACGCAGCCTCGGAATTTCAATGGTTTTCGTATGTTTTCTGAGTCACGATATTGTTTGCGTGTATTGAAGTTTTCTCTGCACGGAGTTTGTTGTTTTCGTTTGAGAAACGGCTCTGCGTAGGGTCCCGGAGCACATAATCTACTTTACTTACTTCTCTTGAATATTTATTGGTCGCCCTTAGTAATTGGTCTCAGCCGGGTCTGGGCGACCGTATAGTGGTGTTCATCGACTACTTGTTTCGATATGATGTCGCATATGGCATCCTGAACCTTGATCTTACGTCCTTGCATCAAACTCTCTACACGGCTTGACAAGATCACACTCATATTTGGTAGTATGCTCTTCAGGGCCCTTTTAGCTATCAAGTCTGTCGTCGCATTGTTTTTGACGTGCCCATGGCATATTTGATTTGTGACCTTCAGAATTTCTGGGAGTAATAATTAATAGTTGTCGCTTCGACACAATCAATGTGCAACTGCTAGGTCACCGGAATGTATGTATTTTCTTCAGTGCTATTGGGTTTATCGTTGGTTTCAAAATGACACCAAACTTGTAAGCCGCAATTCATATCCGACCACCTGGGAGATTGCCTGTTTCCATGCTTGAGCTCTGACAGCCCATTCCCAGTGGCTTGCCTCACCTTCCTTGAACTCGCTCATGTATACGATTAGGACACCGTCTGGCTTCAACCAATGGACTCCGACTTAGTAACTCGTAGTTCCTCCTTTAGTCGTGTCTTAATTAACTTCCATAGATGCCTCTTGAGGGCTTTGTCAGGAAGTAAGTCACTCCGTTTCTGTCCAATTCACATCTTTAGTCTCGATGAACTTGATTGATATAATAGCACTCTGTTGTGGTTTGATTTATTTTACTCTGGCCTAATTTTCAGTCGAAACTGCTTGAGTTGTTCCTCATTTGTGTTGTTTAAATCCTCGCGATAGTTGTGGTTTGACGTGTTAGGGTTTACAATCTGTTTAGGCTTTGCCTTTGACACTATCGTTTTTTACCACGCTGAAACATTTGTCATCATTTTTCAGATACTTCTTTGTCTCCATCATCAAAGAAATCACAGAAGGATACAAGGTGATTAACGGTCAGCACCGTGCATAAAAGGTGCCATCAGCTCGACTCGGCTATTGGGTGTATCCTGCTCCTTTATCGAACTCCTTGTTACCTGTCTTCACTGTTTGATTTTGATGTGACTCCATTGACCCCCTATACGACGAGGTTGTGTTTTGGAAACCCGGTAGATCGGATGACATATCTTCTCTATACCAAGTATACACCCACCTCTACTACTAACAGTTGTCTATTTTCAAAACGCACAACCCAAACATATGAGCCTCCGGAAGCACTTCGTATTGGTTGTCGGCTTAGGTTTTGCATCCGTTACATCACTTTTGCTGGCTCTGCTAGGAATAAATCTCTTCCAGTCTATGATATTGTTTTCTGTTTAAACAACCGAATTGTGGAGAGGGTATATGTCAGATTGTACCCTGTCCAGAGGGTCCGGTTAGGGATGGGGTTCCTGCGAAGCAAATATTATAACCTCATGATCACTGAAATCCTGTAACTGGGTCTTATCCGTCTTAAACAACTGCACCGCGCAAATACATCTGGACGGCCATGCAGAGAGTCCTGGTCCCACCAGTGGCAGTCTTCCACAAGGCTCACCGGTCTCACCAATCCTCTGCATGCTCTTTATGACGCCGCTATACAGAGCCTATGACGATCAAGTTATGGGTTACATGGACGACGGTACATGACTGGCTCATGGGGCGTCCATAGGCGCTTACAGACGCCAACTCAAGAGATATCTTTCCACGACTATCGAATGGTGCCAGGAGAATGGACTTCAACCGGACCATAAGGAAACAGGCCTCCTGTACATGACGCGGAAACGTGGCCAGAGCAACGACGACTTGGTATCAGACAACATCCCTCCCATCATCGCAACTCCTCTCGGTCAGTCCCTGAAATGGTCGGGCGTAAATTTCGACCGCCGCCTTACCTTTCACAAACACATCCAAGACGTTGCAGGCAAGATCTCCCGTGCAACACACTCACTGAGAGTGCTGCGTGGGTGCCAGCACGGCCCCCCGGCCATGCAACTCGTTGGTGTCATCAGACGGGCCTTCCTTCCCGCAATCACTTGCGCTAGCGGTACCTGGTGGACTCCCAACAAATACGGGAAGAAAGGCCAAATGGCCACCCTGGGCAAGATCTTGCGCAAGGCTCTCCTCGCTGCACTCCCCGCCTTCCGCACTACCCCCAATGCACTGCTGCATATGACCGCCTCGATCCCGCCGATTGTTATCATCTTGGATGAAGCAGTCAAGAGAGAGATGATCAGATGGTACACCCTAGACGAAGCACACGTTCTCTGGCACGTCGGCGTAGATTCAGATGTGTGGCCTGTCTGTCAGCTTCGCCCATCAACCCTTACAACCTCATCTATGACACGACTACACCCTCTGACCCCATCCCACCTGCGCTGGCGACTGTGGCTGTTACCAGTGGCCGGGAGAAGAGTGACAAAGAAAAGGTGCATCAGGCGTTACGATCGAAGCTGACAGACAGGCCACACATCTGAATCTACGCCGACGGGTCCAAGTTGGACAGCGGCTGGACAGGTGCAGGCTGGTATGTTGGGTAGAATGGCAAAAAGATTGCGGAGAGGAATTGCTCCATTGGGAAATGACACGAAGTGCCAGACTCCGAGCTGATTGCAATCAAAAAGAGTCTCCAAAGCATCCTGGAGCACCTTCTACAAGACTGCGAGCGGGTCTGAATCTGTTTCGACAACAAAGCAGCGGTCAATCGCATAAATTCCAAAGCAACCAACACGGGCTCGGTTCAGTACGAGGTGGACGAATCCAAGTGGCAGAATGCACGTTTTAAAAGCATTTCCAACCTCAAGGCACATTGTATCTGGGTTCCCGGCCACTCAGATATTCACGGCAATGAGGAGGCAGACAAAATTGCGAAGTCGGCGGCAATGGAAGTTGACGAGATTTGGATGTCCCTTGCAACGGCGAAACGGTGGCTGAAGGAGGACACGCACACAAGGTTCAAGCAGTGGTGGCTGGCTCAGGACTCCCCCAAGAATAACCCTTTGCGAGCAAGATTCGTTTTCCCGGGGCGCAAAGAGGTCGCCATTCCTGACAGACCCCGTCCGGTGTTAGGTGTAGTCCTAGCTGCAATGTCAGGACACGGTGACTTCAAGGCTTACCATGTGAGGTTCAAGCACTCGGATGCCGAACTCGTTTGTCGTTTGTGTGGGGGTGAGAAAGATGAGGTACACTTGTGGTCATGTCAGAAGAGGCCCCGGCCTTAGTCTGGCCCATTCGTTCGGATGTTACTCTCGAGCCCGCGAGACAGAGAGAAGTTGATGAAGCACCTGAGGAAGAGATTGGCGGTGGATGAGAAAAGAGACGGAGGTTGAGGCGCTGTGAAGTGGTGGTGTTATTTCTTTTGTATGGTTCCATGATGGTTTATTCTGGGGTTTGAATCTTCCTTTTTCTTTGGGTGTTGCTAGATAAATAACATTTTCGGTAGATNGGCCCATTCGTTCGGATGTTACTCTCGAGCCCGCGAGACAGAGAGAAGTTGATGAAGCACCTGAGGAAGAGATTGGCGGTGGATGAGAAAAGAGACGGAGGTTGAGGCGCTGTGAAGTGGTGGTGTTATTTCTTGGGTGTTGCGAGATAAATAACATTTTCGGTAAATAACATTTTGTACACGGTGTGCATAAGCTTTAGTGACCCGTGCGCATGACATAGTAATCCTACGAAACATTATACTTTTGTGCATTACATTGATTTTGTGTAGTAACCCTATCATCGACAAAGTTGAGTGGATAACTGGGTAACAAAGGTACACAGTTAACTGATGCCGTGGAATAGAATTGTCATGAAGCAGAATACTACTGTCTCGAACTATATCTATATCAACCGCAACGATATAAGCAAGACTCTCAGCAAACCACAGAATGTCAGTCGCATCGTCTAGCAAGAAAATAAATAACATTTTCGGTAGATAACATTTTATACATGGTGTGCATAAAGGTATGTGATCCGTGCGCCTGCCATCACAACGTGGAATAAATTTGTCTGTATATGCACAACGTTTAAGGGTTGGCGCCAGTTGGCGGCCCCTTATGAATGCACATGCATGTATAAATC
>JSUI01006085.1:0-19560 GCA_000833645.1 Huntiella omanensis | reverse complement strand
AAAAATGTCTTGGAGTGTGGATAATGGATCGGTTATGGCTGTCATTGTCAATGGATTCGGCTTTGAAGCTTTTTGGGAAAGTATGTTTACATCTTATTCAAAGATACTTCTGGACCTCAGCTTCAAGTGCTATGAAACTAGTTGGTATCTTACAAAAGAAAAACCTGCTGACAGCGTCATAGTAACACATGTATTTCAGNTGCCAAGCTTTTTTTCAGGCGTCTCATGTACAGTGAGTACAGTAAGAGTACAGTGATTGTTCCTGACTAAAAATGTCTTGGAGTGTGGATAATGGATCGGTTATGGCTGTCATTGTCAATGGATTCGGCTTTGAAGCTTTTTGGGAAAGTCTGTTTACATCTTATTCAAAAATGTTTCTGGACCTCAGCTTCAAGTGCTATGAAACTAGTTAGTATCTTACAAAAGAAAAACCTGCTGACAGCGTCATAGTAACACATGCATTTCAGGTTGTGGCGGCTTACTACTCATTATACATAACGGAACCTAACTAATGTGCACGCCCCAATCAGTTCGGCGTTTTACTTGCATAGAAAAAGGCTTATGACGGTAGATTTTACACTACATGTGCAGTAATGCCGCCTCAAATAAAGCTCCAAGCGGTCCAGTTGCGTCATCACTATTACAAGTGTTAACGGAGCTCCCGAATGCTGAGAGTACTAGACAAGACTAAATCCCATCATGTCAGCTGATTCAGTCGTGTCATTACATTTCTGTGGCATCTTTTTAATGAACTAGATCCATTAGTAGTTTGGAACGCGCTTTCAAACCTGGCTTTCAATAGACAATACGGGTTCCACTTTCTGTCACGGAGTCTTGTAATGGTCCGTCGTTGTGGACTTNACTTGCATAGAAAAAGGCTTATGACGGTAGATTTTACACTACATGTGCAGTAATGCCGCCTCAAATAAAGCTCCAAGCGGTCCAGTTGCGTCATCACTATTACAAGTGTTAACGGAGCTCCCGAATGCTGAGAGTACTAGACAAGACTAGATCCCATCATGTCAGCTGATTCTGTCGTGTCATTACATTTCTGTGGCATCTTTTTAATGAACTAGATCCATTAGTAGTTTGGAACGCGCTTTCAATACACAATACGGGTTCCACTTTCTGTCACGGAGTCTTGTAATGGTCCGTCGTTGTGGACTTTTAATCAACCATGCATATGTAATGTATGTATGTATATGCAGCCTCTCTGTAAGTACCAAAAACAAGGCATGGCCTGAAAAATTGACAACNATTACATTTCTGTGGCATCTTTTTAATGAACTAGATCCATTAGTAGTTTGGAACGCGCTTTCAATACACAATACGGGTTCCACTTTCTGTCACGGAGTCTTGTAATGGTCCGTCGTTGTGGACTTTTAATCAACCATGCATATGTAATGTATATGCAGCCTCTCTGTAAGTACCAAAAACAAGGCATGGCCTGAAAAATTGACAACCTCCAATGTCAGGCTCGGCTTGTGGTTCGACCGTCTGTCTAGAATTACAAAGAATGCAACAGCAATAACGGATTTAACGAGGTCATGCTCATCCGTCCGTGGTCCAAGTGCATACATACATACAACATTGAGTATACAGATATGCAATGAATTGACGCGCAGAGACTATAGACGGAACCATTACGGCGTCTGTGCTTATTACTAGCACGATGGATCATCTTCATTCCCGAACGGGGAGAGGTCGGCTCTTCCTTCTGATGGGACGAATTGTGTAGGGGCGAAAAGGAATGATTTTCATGGTAGGCTGGTATTATCGTGTGCAGTGCATGTGCGTGGCGTAAACTGGGCTGGACTAGATTACTAGTTTGTTGTAGACTTTGACTTTGCCTTGTTTTCTCAATCAAAGTTTGAATACATGTGAAGATATGTACATACATAACTAACTGACTAACTTGATTGATTCCCACCCACAAACGAGGAATGAGTACATACTTTCTACACTGAAAGCAAACATCATATTTACAGTAGTCACAGTCGTGGCTCAACATCACAAACGCCTTATTATACTCATTACAGAAGCAAGGGGGTGTCCAGTTTCTTCCCTAGAATCTCCCTTCCGAGAAGAAGCGAACAAGAGCGAATAGCTCGAATAGCTTTGGAACGGGCGGCCTCTTCTTGGCTTCTTGGAAGTGACTTTGACAAGGCAAGGACGCCCCTTGATCTGGGTGTTTTTCGTTTGAAGGGGCGGAAGGAAAGAAGGAGAAAAAAGAGAAGGTATGGGATTTCCATATGAGGATATTTATGGAATGGGAATCTGACTGCATGCAGTTACGATGTGGGTATAGACCGATGGACTTATCAAGTCTACATGCATATGTCTCCAAAAATCCAAAGAAACAAACTGGTTTAGAGGCGTTGGTTTAGAGGCGTAGTCATCATGTTTCCTGACAACCTGTCGTAGTATTAATGGTGTCAGCCCAGCCCAGTCCAGCCGCCGCCANGGCGGAAGGAAAGAAGGAGAAAAAAGAGAAGGTATGGGATTTCCATATGAGGATATTTATGGAATGGGAATCTGACTGCATGCAGTTACGATGTGGGTATAGACCGATGGACTTATCAAGTCTACATACATACATGCATACATATGTCTCCAAAAATCCAAAGAAACAAACTGGTTTAGAGGCGTAGTCATCATGTTTCCTGACAACCTGTCGTAGTATCAATGGTGTCAGCCCAGCCCAGTCCAGCCGCCGCCACATCACTGCCATAACCCCAGTTTCAGAAGACCAGAAATTCCATCCATCCGTCGTGTTGCATTGTAGGAATCGGATGTCTACCTATGTACAGAACAGTCTCGAATCATGTCTGTGTATACTTTACTGTTGTCTGACCAACTAGTCGATTATAACAAAGTTCCAGCCTACAATGTACATTTCAATTTGTAGGACAGAAAGGAACAATGACCGTCGTGCAAAATGCATTCATGTATGTGCTAAGCCGCAGTTTGTGTTGTATGGTGCAAATACGGGTGGTAGGGTTATACCCTGATCATGTAAGTCGAACGACAAGAGAATACAACGAAAACGAAACAATGTCATTATGTATGAGCATATGTACTATAGAATCAATCATGACCGAATCTTTGAAACATCCCAATTACGTAGCCCAGAAGAGAATACCTCTTCAATAGCTGACCCCACAATCTCCACAAATCTACTAGTTTCCATGTCGATATCGCGATGATGCCAGTCATCTCCATGAGAACCCTTCTCTTCGACACTCTTCGCATGAGTTCGATAATATCCCAAGCCACGCATCTTTGCCGGATTCCGAAACACATAGACGTCCATATCATCCGGTGCAATCTCCACAATAGCACCGGTATTAGGTCGCATAAACATTCCATGAGCGAGACCAGCTCCGTGGACGCCAACTAGAACGTCGGTTTTCCGGATAAGTGCGACTTGTGAGCGAAAGGGGATAGAAGCAAAGTCCATAGCAGTGATTTCAATATGAGAACCATATTTACTTTTCAAAGCAGCAATATGTTTATCTTGATGAAGTAATCGTCGATGTTCAACCCGATCAATGATAGTAACCACCACCGGCTTCGGCGACTTAGCTTCCGCAAGAACCTCTCTATCCGGGGAAGAAGCCGCAAGGTCCTCATCAGTAGGAAGATCCAACTGCTTCAAGACTCTACGGACATAAGTATCCAGTAACGCCGAATTCGTACACTTGCGGCTCTGCGGCTTGTCATTCCAGAGGTTATTAGCGGCTCCTGCAATGGGGATGATCAGCTTTGCGTGTGTGACGTTGACGGCCTCTGGTTGTTTAGCTTGGTCATGGAATTCGGAGAGTCTGATTGGGGGGTGGGTAGAGGCGAGATTGTAGAGATCCCAATATGGGCCGTTTGGTCGGTCGTCGACTATTATAATTTGGGTGTTGGTGAGAGATGGAAGAAGAGGAGTGTTGGGAGAGTCTGGAGTAGGTTGAGCGAGGTTGAGGACATCAAGGGTTATGAAGAGAGTCATTATCTCCATCATGCAGTGCCAGAGGTTTCCTTCTCCTTCACGACGAAGGAGGATATAAGTACGAGTTGAAAGATCATCGGGTTGAATAGGTTCAGAACGACGACTCGAGTCAGTTATAAGAGGAATATCCACTTGACCGTCATCATCGTCGTCATCGATAACTTGAACAGCCGTTTCATGCTTCTTCATATCAACAGAATCTTCAAAAACCGATGGAACTCCAGTCCGATACCAATACCCCCTGATATGTTCCCATTGAACTCCTCCATTATTCTTTTCATCCAACGATAAAACCCTCGTATGACAATCCAATTTGAAATGTCCCGTTACCGTATCAAACTGTGCATTCTCCGCGTAACAGAATGAATCGGCTTCCCGCTCAGGACCCTTTCGTGTATGGAAACACCGAAGGGAAGATTTGGAAGGATTAGGGGTACAATATTCGAAGCCGGATGGAGTAGAAAGGAAGGACTGGAGATATGATTGTGATAGGTGTTGACGACAGTAGGGAGTTAATGTTGGAGATACTGAGTTAGGATAATCATTGAGAACGAGGGCTGTCTTGGTGGAGATGGACGAGTTGAGAGGATGGATAGGTGGCTTAGTGACAGGACTAGTGGATGGTGTACCAGTGACAGGTCCATCTTGAGACACAGAATGTCCAGTCTCACCCGTCCCAGCCACAATCTCCGGAGTCTTCGGCCGGGAAAGTTGAGAGAATATAGATGTATCGAAGTAATATAAATGATAAGTAACCGGTAAAGCCAACAAGAGTAACACCCCTATCAACGCTGATCTACGAGATGTCAAGGCCATCTGAGTAGATATAGATGAGGTTATCGTGTATGACAAGAAGGTAACACAAGAAGAGTCACAAGAAGAATGAAAAGGAGGCAACGATGAAGATGAAGACGAGTCAGAAGATAATAACGGTATACATATAAAGATAAGGTATAGAGTCTAGATCACCTGTCATGGATAACCTAAATCCTTCATTCCGACCCCGTATTCATACTTGGATAACCAGCTAGAAGCCGCACTCTTCGCCAGCCAAGCCAAGACCGTGTCCTCGTATTCACCAATTGCTAGTTGAAAAAAAGTCAACGCTCAGGATCCCAACGCAGCAGCCGCCCCCGTCATTACGTCACTTAGTGGGTCCCATCTCCTTACTACACAAACCCACGTGTGTTCTGACCTATCATAATCTACTCCGCCTTCAAACTTTCTTCTTCGTGTCGAAAGCAGATATCGAGAAAATAGAGACAACAGAACCCTAGAGCTCAATGACGGGGCCGGAGAAACCCTGGTACGACGTCATATGTGATGCAGTGGCCTGGTTTATATGTGACTATGTAGCGAGTATTGTGAAGGAGCGATAGACATACTCTCTACATAGAAACTGGGCGTAAATTGGGCGTTTAGTCTTTTTTTGGGTTGCATATCTGGGCGTCCTTATTTTGACTTTGAAGGTAGGAAACGGGGCGTAGGATTGACAGGGCTTAGTAGGGAGGAACAAGTGAACTAAGAATGTAAAAAGGCGTCGTCGACAATTTTCTTTCTTGTTTCTTTCATTCTATGTACTTGGAGAGCCCACATGGATAGACTTTCGATTTCCCTGAGTAAATTAGGCTTGCGCCGGGACAAGAGTACCGCGCAACCGGCGTATTATTATCCGCCTGTGCCGGGGACACAACCTCAGTATCAGCAACCGCAGCCGCAATATCAGGGTTATCAGTATCCACAGCAGCAGCAGCAGCCGCAGCTGCGATACCAGCATTCTCAACATTTCACACATGCTCCTCCTCAGCAGCCTCAACATCACTATCATGCTCCTCCACCTCAGCACTTTTCACCACCTCCGCAGCCTCATCCGTTCTTTCAACCACTGCAACAAGTACAGCAACGACCACAGCAACAACATCAGACCTATACAACACCTCAGCACCCTCCTTTATCACCAAACCCAAACCGGTATCCCGTTCCTCCTCCATACAACCCTTCTGTCGCCGCAAATGTTCCTACCGGTCTCCAATTCCAACCACATCCAGGTCATCAACAGAATGTCCCCGTCCCCGCTCCAGCTGCCGAACTTGTCCCTCCTCCTCCGCCTTTACCGCCTAGACCATCATCATTCTACGGCACTGCAAGCCCAGGACTTTCTGTTTCTTCAGAGGTGACTAGTCCAGTGACTCCTGGACCAGTTACACCTGGACTAGTCACCCCCGGGATGGGCCCGGAGATTCCCGTTGCTATTGCTGTTTCACCGCCCCCGCCGCCGTTGGTTAGGAAGCCGGTTTCCGGGGGCGTTGGTGGGTCTAGTGGGGATGGGTCTTCGGAGGTTAACCATTTTAGTAAGCCTGCTGAGATGTCTACGGGTATTTCAACTTCACCGGTTGTTAAACCCAGTGAGATGCCAACTCGTACTTTGACTCCACCGGCAGTTGAAGCTCCTTCGGCACCCATAGTAACACTCACTCAACCTACTTCCACCGTCACCGCCTCTGAAGCGCCCATCCCAGTGGACATTGAAGCCCACACAAACCCAACCTTATCACCCCCCAACACAAGCGAATTCTCCACTGCGCCTATCGCCGTCGACGTAGAAGCTACCTCAAACCCTTCTCTCTGTCCTCAAGCTATATCCCGCAGCATAACGCCCCAACCAACAAGTCACTTTGACACCGACAAGATCGCCGTTCTCGACAAGACAGAAGAGAAACCCCGTTTCTACGCAGTCTTCAATGACTTTGGTCATGACTTTTCCGCTTGGAATGAAGGTGACCAGAAAGGAAAGACGGAACTGGCAGATGCCAAGGTTTCAGCGGCCGTGAGAAAGGAAGAGAAAGTCAACACCCACTTGGAAGTTAAAGAGACAGAAGGGCTGATGCTTGCTGTTGAGGATTCTTCGCATATTCCGTGGGGTACTCAACCTCAGGTACCTATGCATTCACGGCCAGCATCTTTTCAGGCGTCCACCTCACCTACTTATCGACAAACCCCAGTTGCTTCATCTGCCGCTTCAACCTTTTCAACAGCAACCGTCACCTCCATCAAATCCACAAACTCCATACTTTCCTGGACCGCCGATGATCCCATCTACAAGCCGTTTTCACCAGTCCAACCTCAAGCATCCCCCATTCCCGCAGAATGTCCCGGCCAAGTTTTCCTCCCCACATCTCTCCGTTTCTACTGGCTTCCCCAATATCCCGCCTTCCGAATCTGCGCTTACTGTTGGGAACGCCACATGGCACGAACCCGTATAGCCGGCGTCTTTGTTAACGGGGCTGTCGCCGCGGGAATCTGCTCTTTTACACATACCGTTGAGAGATTTATTATCCCGCGGTTACTTTCTACCGGTGACTGGGCCGAGTTCCATAAGTTTGCTTCCACAAGAATAACCCACACCACTTGTCCCCAAAAGGCTGTTGTCCCTGCAAACTCCTCATTCAAATGGTACCGAGTGGCCGCCGGCTTCCGGAAAATCCACGGTGGGGCTTCAGAACAGGTTATCATCTGTTCAGCCTGTTATCTCAACACTGTTTCTGCCGGTCCCATAGCTAACGTCTTTGAACCCCACGAGGCCGTTCAAGATCAACCATGGACATGTGACTTTGGTTCCCCGTATCTTGTTCGGGAATTCTGTAAGGCCGAGTCAACTAGTGATGTTGGTCGATTCTTCCGAGCTCTTGAGAAGAGGGCTTTGTTACCGCCTTGCGCGGGCAGTGGAGCACCGGCGAATTCAGGGTGGTGGACTACTAGTGTGCGGAGTATCCCCGGACTATGGCTTTGTACAGCATGTTATCTTGATGCCGTTGGAGATACCCCATTTGCAGGGTGTTTCATAGAACAAGGGAACTCGGGCACTGTCAAGAAATTCTTCAAGAAGCCCTCTACAATCCAATGTATCGCACATACCACGCAAGGAACTCTATCACTCTATGAAGCCATTGCTGAACGGGACATGGAGGTCTTTTACCGGGCTGCCACGGCTATCACGCAGACCCCTTGTGACGGGGAAACTCACATGGGCGGAACATGGTATCAACCTGTGAACAACGACACCATGAACTTCTGCCTCACTTGCTACCACGGGATTCTCGCTCCGTTAGGTCTAACAGGATACGTCCGTGAGAAACACTACAACTCCCACCATCCCGTCAAATGTACTCTCCACATCGGGCCCAAAAGCCCCCTTTCAGTCCTAGACCTCTTCCACGCCTGCCAAATCGCCTACATCCACAAATTCGCCACTCCCTTCCTCCTCGCCGTCCAGAACCAGCCTCGCGAAATCCCCCGTTGTCACGGAAGTATCCCGACCAAAGGTCCCTTCTACGGCTGGTCTACATGTTTCCCCTCTGTGGCCGTTTGTCCCGCCTGTTACTACCACGTGATAAAAGATACCCCTCTTTCCCCCACCATTGACCGGGTCGCCGTGGAAGTAACAGCCACCTGCGCAATGTATACACCCCGTCAACGATCGCGCTGGGCCGCAGCTTTACAGAGTGGTAATATACAAACGTTCCTGACACCAAGTATCCATCGGGCATCAGTAGAACAAGCTCTTCAACGACACAGGGAACAAGCCAAGCAGAAACTCGCCCAGATGGAGATCCAACTACAAGCTCAAAACACCGCCATGTTAAACTCGGTTATATACGGCGCAGGAAACAGTATCAGCTCCGTGAACCGGACAGATCCCTATCTATACAGTGGTGTCGGGACAGGTTGGCATGCGACGACAAGCGGGGTTGCTAGTGAACAGTGGGCTAATCAAGTTGGTGGACACGCCAGCAATATCAACGGGATGTTTGGAGAAATGGTCGGAATGTCGGGACAGGCTGGAGNGACCGGGTCGCCGTGGAAGTAACAGCCACCTGCGCAATGTATACACCCCGTCAACGATCGCGCTGGGCCGCAGCTTTACAGAGTGGTAATATACAAACATTCCTGACACCAAGTATCCATCGGGCATCAGTAGAACAAGCTCTTCAACGACACAGGGAACAAGCTAAGCAGAAACTCAGCCAGATGGAGACCCAACTACAAGCTCAAAACACCGCCATGTTAAACTCGGTTATATACGGCGCAGGAAACAGTATCAGCTCCGTGAACCGGACAGATCCCTATCTATACAGTGGTGTCGGGACAGGTTGGCATGCGACGACAAGCGGGGTTGCTAGTGAACAGTGGGCTAATCAAGTTGGTGGACACGCCAGCAATATCAACGGGATGTTTGGAGAAATGGTCGGAATGTCGGGACAGGCTGGAGAAGTTGAGAAGGTTTGGGAGCAAGTTGTTTAGGTTATTTATCTATCGATCTAGAATATACAGCAAAAAAGTCAAAAATATAGGCATGACCCCAACCCGATTTGAACGGATAACCTTTTGATCTGGAGTCAAACGCGCTACCGTTGCGCCATAGGGCCTTGATGATAGAAACAGTGTTATCATATCTTATATTCTCGTCAACTGTCCGCTGAGCCAAAAATAGGCTCCTATCTCCATTACGGAGCTCCCTCCCCCCTCCTTTCTCTCATGATACTCTCCGCCGCCTCTCTAGAACTCTTAAACCTCCTTCTCGCCTGGCCCCTTCCACCCCCATAAATCGGTCCCTCAATGGTACTTCCCGCGCCCTCTCCAAAGCCCACTAAACTCCCCATATCATCCCCTTCCTCCCCATCATTCCCCTCCGTTTCCGTTTCCGTTTCCCCGCCCGAATCCCCCAGTTGTTCTCCTTCTTCAATCTCCACTATTTCCCCCGTAGGTAGGAATCGTACGCCTCTTACTTCCCTTAGTTCCCCTTCTTCTTCTGATGAGGAATCATCGCTTGTAACGACACTTCCTACTTCACTTGCGCGAGAACTTGTCCCTGCACTTTCACTTGCGGCGCCGTTGGTAGGGATTTTCTGTCTTGCAGATGGTTGGCCTCTGGAATCAAAATATACTGCGTCTGATCCACCACTTGCCGATGCAGGATGTGATGGGGTTCCTCCCGATGGTCGCGAGCGGGTAGGTTCTAAACCTGGAAGACGGCGGAGCCGTTCGAGGGTTTCGGATGGATGAGATGGACGGGGGGCTCCGAGATGGCCGTGGTGTGTGGCGGTGTGAGAAAGTGCCGAGAGAGATGTTGTCGAGGTGGGGGTACCGCTGGGCTTGTTAGTGACGGATTGGTTTAGTGGGAGACACTTATAAATCTTACGGGGTCGGTGGGGTGCCCGGGGTGGGGGCGCGCGGTGGAGGACTTGGTGGGGCCATGTTACGGGAATTGAGGGTACTTGATTAAAAAAATAATAGAATGTAACACTAATAAAAAGAATTACAACATATAACCAACGTCATGTGGCGTCTTTCAGCCTTCCATAGTTTACTTCTTTCATCCCTCCTCATCATACCCAAGTCACATGTTCCTTAGCTAAGCAAACCCTCAAAACAAAATCTATATTGAAAAAAAAATAAGAGACAAAATACCAAATAAAAAACAAAAACTTCCAATGTAATAATCTCAATCATCCTCCAACAACAAATATCCCATAAGTCCCGAAATAAACAACAATGACCCCACACAAACCCAAACTCCCGGATCGCCAGCCGAACACCGCACCCGCGGGTCCCAAAGATAGCTGTCAAGCCACGTGATCAAGGGCTTTGTAGAGAAAGTAACCCTCATTTTCCCCAGCGCCGTAGCCAGGGATGAGAGAGACTTGGTCTGGGCGTAGAGGATGTGTGTCGCGTGTAAGAATCTGTTGAGGAGCCCAACAATGGGAACAGAAGCAGGCGAATCAACGGCGTATCGGACGTCATCTAGTCCATGAATAGACGGGAACAATGGGGTTAAAACGGGACAAGAACCCGGATGAAAAAATGGTGAAGGAAGTAGGTTGTCGAGAGATTCAAACATGTACCCCGTAGTATTACCAGGGATAACCGACCACCCATCCAAAACCGCCTCAGCAGCCGGAACAACACCAGCGGAAAACGGATCCGACAGAACAGCAACTGGTGATTCAGTGGGGAGACCGTTCCAAAGAGGCTGGGAAAGCGAAGAACGATGGTGTAGAATGAAGGGAGGAGGAAATAGAAGACCTGCTTCTTTCAGCGTTGCGGCCGTGGATAACACGGCGGCGGCAAGAGAAATGAGGGAGCGGAGCGGAAGATGCATTTTGGCGGATTTGGGNTTTGGGGGGGGGGGGGATTAATTGGACGATGACAAGGTTTGTTGATTTTCAGGAATGTTGAAAATCGATGGTGATTTTCTGCAATGATGTGATGGACTTTGGTGTTGCTTGATTATAGAATGGGATAGTAGTCCGTGAACAAGTAGAAGACAAAGAAAATCACTTCTGTCCTGGGGGAAATTGTCAAGTATGTATATACGTCAATCAAGTAACTTTAGGAAGGTGTCGTCGTTGACAAACAGACAGACAGACAGCGGTACATATGTACGTGGATACTTCCCAACCAAACGGTCAATATAACTGATTTAGATGTAAAGACGTAAAAAAAAACCACATGTACATACGCATGTACATATGTACCCAAAACCGGCACGACAGAACGAGGGAAATTGATCATTCGAGGACTCTTTTAAAAGGTGACTTACTTGAGTTTACTTCTGGATGCTTACACCTTCTATATAAAGGCTGGTTACATGAACTCCGCATTTCCCCATCTCGTCACCCATTTGGATTATGACTGCGCCCGTACTTATCACAATGAGGACTATATTATATCCTATAGACAGATCGAGGCTCTGGTAGCTAGCTCGTTAGCTTTATCGGATGTCTGAGATGATTCCTATAGCTTCCGAGTGATAAGTTTATCACACAAACATGCGGTTTGCGAGACACCTACATAACGCCATACCCAATCAAGATTGCTTCTCGGTACATTCTATGCATGATAAACCAAATCTAGTTAAACACTTATTCCTATCTACGTACAAACTCATACTACCTAGACTTATAGCTTCATTCCGAAGTTCTTTGCAACCCTCATACTCTGTCTTATACTCAAATCCAACATAATCTCTTCGGAACCCCCCGGAATAGCATAAGCACGAACATCCCGATATAATCTCTCAACTTTACCACCTTGACCTCCACGACTGTAAGAAAGACCTCCGAAAATTTGACTAGCTTCACGAGCACAGAATTCAAATGTAACTGTAGCTTGTGCTTTCAAAGAAGCAATCGCACCACCAAGTAACATCATGCTCTGTACCGGGCCCATCTTGATGCATTGGTAGGTAATATTGTCTAGCCAGGCAGCTGTAGCTTCGATTTGACGAGCCATATGAGCTAGTTTGAGGCGAATTACGGGATGTTCCATGAGAGGTTTTCCAAACGTCTTCCGCTTCGAGGCATATTTGACCGATTCCTCAAAACAGACACGAGAGAACCGTAATGACTGGATAATGATACCGATACGCTCATGGTTGAAGTTGGTCATGATAACCTTGAAACCCTGGTTTTCCTTTCCAATCAGGTTCTCAACTGGTACCTTGACATCTTCAAAAGAAATGTACGTAGTACCTGAAGACCAAACACCTTGGCAGTCCATCCGACGAGTCGTAACACCGGGGCCCCGCTCAATAAGAAGCAAAGAAACTCCGTTCATTCCGGGCCCACCAGTACGAACAGCCGTAGTGATATAGTCCGACCAGATACCATTCGTAATCCACTTCTTCGCACCATTGACAATGTAATGTTTTCCATCAGCAGACAACTTAGCTTCACAAGTCAAGTTTGCAACATCAGAACCAGCGTCAGGCTCTGTGATGGCAAGACAAATTCGCTTGTCACCAGCTAAAATCCCCGGGAGAATCCGGTCCACCAGTGACTTCTTGCCAAACTTGACTAACGGGGGACATCCAATGGCAAAACCACCAATAAGGTTCCAAACGAAACCACCCGAAGCCGCGCGTGACAACTCATCCGTAACTAACAACTCATGGAACAAGTCCCACTTCTCTGTCGGTACACACTTGACTGTGTTCTCCTTACTATACTCAGTAGGATACTTCGTCCCAAGCAGCCCCGCAAGATACCCACGGCGTCCCATCTCCTTGTAAATCTCCGGCGGAACCTGCTTATTCTCATCCCACTCCGTAACATACGGCTCAATAGCCGTCTCCACCCACTCACGCACTTCATTACGCAACGCAACATGCGTCTCGTTATAGTAAGGTGAGTGATATCCCTGGTACCAACTTGGATCCGCAAACGGGACAAGGTCACCAAAGGGATCATGTGCTTCGGAGGGGCCCGATTCAGTCGAGGAGGGAGTAAATTTCTTTACGGCGACGGGCTTTGGTTTGGGTTTCTCAGCGGGTGCGGGAGGAGAGGCGGCAGCCTTGGTGTCGAGAGATCCAATCATTAACTTGGGTTTGTACTTTTTCAGCACACCCTCATTATGGTACTTCCAGAACTGCTTCGAAGCGTCCTTCCCGCCTACCCGGGCGAGAATCTTCTTGCCACCTGAAAAGAACATTTATTAGCCTTAACTTGTCGGACTGGAAAAGGTGTGTGGGGGAGTGCCATTTCATACCGGGATGCTCTTCTTGGAAATTCGTCACATCGTAGACGTCACCATCAATCGTCAGGTAAAGAGACGAAGGAGACTTATGAGTAGCCACTTCGGCAGCGGTGAATGTTTTAGACATGTTGTGTATATTATATATGAATCGTGATAATAGTTGGTACATACATAAAGAAACTAAAAAGTTGAGAAACACCCGTTACTCATGACTTTATACTCACGCAACACAGTGTCCGCGTCTCCAACTTCCGTGTTAAGCTCCACCTTCTAAAGAAACCCGCCTTCTAATCTCCAGCCTCGGTGTCACTTCAAACCAACAATTGCCTACAAAAAAGCCAAGACTTCCAACATTCACATGTTCTACTTTCGGCCCCAAAAGGCCTATATAAATTCCGCCTTCCTTCTCCAAGTCGGCTTCTTCCCCATTTGGATAGCTTATATATCCTAGCCAATCAACGCCGCCTGAATTCAATCACATGAGACTTTAAATGAGACGTCTGAACATTTCGTGCTCCAACTGCAGCCGAGGCTGAGTTATGTGCTGCATTTGTTGGTTTTTAGAGAATAGTGACATTTGCATTTCATCACATTTATGAAGTCTATAGATTATCTAGGATTGTGACCTGGCCTGTTACTAGCTGTGCTGCAGATGCACGCCAATTATGCACGGTGACGAAGCGTATGCCCTGGGGCAAATGCTCCACTTTGGTGATAGAGCTCCTCTCACTTTCTACCGAGCACCCCGTGGCCGACCCTTAGCGGCCGTCTTTCCCTTCTTATCTTCCTTAGCCTTCTTCTTAGCAGCTGCATTCTTCTCCTCCGCCTTACGCTTAAGGTTCTTCTTTTCTTCTTCAGTCTTAGGCACCACCTTGAAGAATCCCTCAAGTCTGCTTTGCGCACTAACCTTGAGATTCTTCTCAAGCTTTGCCGCAGCACCCCTTACTCTGTCCTCCGAGAAGCCCTTCTCTGTGACTAGGAACTGAACTAACCCGTCAACATCGGGCTTCTCCCATTTGAAGTCGCAGGCGGGGTCGTCTGCGGGGGTTACATCAGGCTTGAAGAAAAGTTCGCGGGCATCTTGGTATGGCCATGATTCAGGGACAACAAACTTCTTCTTGGGGTCTGATTCCATGAACTCGAGAATCTTCTCCAGAGACCGATGTTCGCGCATAAGCTTGAGAGCCGTGGTTGGGCCAACCTTGGGAATAGGATCAAGATAATCGCAACCCAAAAGGATACACAAGTCGACAAACTACAGGTGACCGTTAGCAAAAGCACATAATTTATCGACAACGTAGAAACTCACCTCTTCTCTAGTCATCTCCAGTCCCTCCAGAACCTTTTCGACATTAATCTCCTGAATTGGCTCCTTTCTCATCTCACTAAAAGTCAGATGCCTTAAGAGGAATGGACTGTTGAAGCACAATGTATCCATATCCTCACTAGCCGCCGCATACACTCTCCCTCCTCTAGCAAGCACAGCACATTGCGCCTCAGCCTCCGTAGGTGCCACAATATATGGCACACCCATCAACTTCAGCAACTTCTGGCACTCCTCATTATGTTCCCTCGTAACCTTGACCGTCCGTCTAGAGAACTTCTCAATATCCTCTGCATTTCCCTGTTCCTTAGCTTCTTCAAGAGAAGCAAAAGCTTCCTTCTTGCGCAGGTAACGACGGGCAAGTTCACCAGACTTCAGTTTTGGTGGGGCGCCATCGAAGACGTATACGGGCTTGATACCATTGTCAATCATCCGAAGGGTACGGTAGAACATGCCCATAAGGTGAGAAGTTGTTTCGCCGGATTCATTGGTAAGGACGTCGCCGTTGGAACGGACGGCAATAAGGAAACTGTAGATACTCATAGAAGCATCCTTTTAAAGTCAACTGTCAGTGTTTCCATCCATCTTCATGTCGTCACAATGATACGTACAATGGCGACCTTGCGGCCATGGTGAGCCTTGATGTCCGACTCTTTAATCGCTGCTGGCGCCTCCTCTCTAATGATAGAAAATAACTGTTTAATACCCATGTTGGCACTTGATGAACAAAATCCTCGTGAAAATCTAGTCGCAGGCAAAACTGTCCGTGGAACTTGTTTATTCAGAAGTCGAAAAGTCAACTGCGTTGCCATGGCGCTCAAAGACACTTTTGTGCCGACCACTTTCCCAATATGGAACGCGTTGCTACAAGTCAGCGTGACTACCTGGAATACTACCTGGTCGTGTAAAGTGGTGGCTCAATCGCCGTTTATATGCGACACGATCACTTAGGGTTAGGATGCCAAAGTGATGCCTGTTTTCATGAGGGATCAACTATTATACGAAAACGGATATATCACTAATCAAGGTGTAAATCTATAACGGAAACATACAACGGCTTAACCTAATCTAGCCGTGCCAGACCCACCCGGCTAACTCAGGATCATCAACTCCATTGACGTAAGCCGTGGCCTTCGCACCTGCCCTGCTCAAAATCAGGCTGTCAATAACTTCTTGTCCCTGTCTCCCCATTCCTCCAAGCTTCTCAACCGCCGAAATAGCTAGAGTGAATCTATCGGTACCATTCCGAATAGCTAACTCCAAAGGAGTATCGATGTTGCCCTTCTCTTTGTATCCGTGTACATCAATCCGGTGAGAGTTCGCCCGGTTGAAAGTTAACCGACGGACTAGCCACGGGTAGCTGTGGAAGTTGAAGATAACTGGAGCAGTTGTCGTGAACATGTTGTCCCACTCGGTATGCGAAAGACCATGGGGATGCTCATCAGGTGAAATCAACTTGAACAAGTCAACTACGTTGATGTAACGGATCTTAAGGCGCGGGAGCTTTTCTCGTAGAAGGGAGATGGCAGCGATAGCTTCCTGAGTCATGATGTCTCCTGCCGAGGCAATGACAAGGTCAGGTTGAGAGCCCCCATCGTTGCTGAACTGAGGCCAAATGCTGATGCCCTGGGTGCAATGCTCAACCGCTTGAGCCATGTTCAGATACTGGAGATGCTCCTGTTTGTCTGCCACGACTACATTGACATAGTTTCGGGACCGTAGACAGTGATCCATTGTGGAGAGTAAACAGTTCCCGTCAGGAGGTAGATAGATGCGAACTACCTCAGGACTCTTGTTTGCAACAACATCAAGGAATCCAGGGTCCTGATGGGTGAACCCGTTGTGGTCTTCAAAGAAAAGGTTAGAACTTGCCGAACACCATGCATTAACTCAACTTACCTTGTCTCCACACGACACTTGTAAGCAAAATGTTCAAAGAAGGGACCTTCTCTCTCCACTTGACCTCTAAACATTTTTCCATCCATTTGCAGTGCTGATTCACCATTGAATCAATGATATGAATGAAGGGCTCGTAACTGTTTAACAGCCCGTGCCTGCCCGTCAAAACATATCCCTCTAGCCATCCCTCACAAGTATGCTCAGAAAGCATTTCCATGACCCGACCGGAGTGGTCAAGATTGCCACCATCCGAGTCTTCAGGAAGAATAGCACCAGTAAACACCTTTTTGGTTGTAGCATAAACCTCAGCAAGCTTGTTACTTTCCGTTTCATCGGGTCCGAAAAGTCGGAAGTTCTTGGGGTTATTGTAAATAACTTCGGCAAGCCATTTACCAAGGTTTCCCATACTACCAAACAATTCGGCCCCCGGGTGTTCAACGGGAACCTCGTAGCTCCTGAAGTCAGGAAGAGCCAGTGGTTCCGAAATATTCGGGCCCGCATTGGTTATCGGGTTTGCACTCATCCGTTTATCCCCCTCAGGACAAATAGACAACAAGTCTTCTCTCAACTTTCCATCGGGGAAAACCTTCTCAGGCTTGTACCCGCGCATCCACTTCTCCAAGAGATCACGGTCTTCCTTGATAGTAACAGCGTTTGTGATAGGGACTTGATGAGAACGCCAGAACCCCTCGACAATGTGGCCATCAACCTGCTTGGGACCTGTCCAGCCCTTGGGAGTGCGAAGGATAATCATTGGCCACACAGCACGAGTGTCGATACCCTTGTGTCTGTGGTTCTGCCAAATGGAGAGGATATCATTGTACGCGAGCTCCATTGCAGCAGCCATGGCTTGGTGCATACTAGGGCGGTCATCTCCCTCAACAAAGTACGGTTTCCATCCGTATCCTTCAAAGAGACTCATAAGCTCTTTGTGGGAAATCCGAGACAGGATAGTTGGATTATTGATCTTGTACCCGTTCAGGTGTAGCACTGGCAGTACTGCACCGTCAGTCTTGGGATTGATAAACTTGGTGCTATGCCACGAAGTAGCCAAGGGGCCCGTCTCCGCTTCTCCATCTCCCACCATAGTCACGGCCACCAAATTTGGGTTATCGAAGACCGCACCGAATGCATGAGAAATCGAGTAACCAAGTTCACCTCCCTCATGAATCGAACCTGGTGTCTCTGGTGTGGCATGTGATCCTATTCCACCAGGGAACGAGAAATGCCCAAAGAACTTCCGTAGCCCATCAAGTCCAGGCTGCATCTCGGGATAAACCTCACTGTATCGGCCATCTAACCAGCACTGTGATAGCACAGCTGGGGCACCATGACCAGGTCCGGAAATGAAAATAGACGTAATGGTGTCAGACTTCTTGAGAATTCGATTCCAATGCATCCAAGTGAAGACTTGACCCGGAGCCGAACCGAAGTGACCGAGAAGTCGTTGCTTGAGATGTTCTTTCTGTAGTGGTTGTGAGAGGATCGGATTGTCGCGAAGGTAGATCATGCCAACGCAGAGGTACAGACTGGCATCAAAATAGTCTTCATATTGCTTCAGCTCAGCGGCGGAAAGAATCGGACGGACAGTAAAGTTTGTCCGAGCTGTGCCGCGACAGCTAATCGACTTTTGGTCGATGTCGACCGCGTTAGATGTGCTGCCCATGGTTGTATCGTTTTCGGTGTCGATGATATCTTAAATTGTTGTTGTATAGAATAGATAGGTTGGGGCATCATATGAGCTAGATATTATGTGCGGAGAGACGGTCGACTATAAGCAAGCTCCATCAATTTAGGAAGCGCCATATTCGTCACCAATAGTTTATGAGCAGTTGCTATCAACCATACAAATACTTACAGTTCCGTCCTGCGTTGGCTTATGTTGCCACCTCGGAGCTCTAAACAGCATGGGTCTGTCCCGTCCCGAACCCTGTTTGGCTTGTGACGTCACTAGCCACACCCGGGGTGTCTTCTACCCCGCAATGGGTGGTTGTACTTTTTCCTCTATCAGTTAGAAGGTCGGGATTCGGACTCGGACATTAGTATGGTCGTTAATCGTATCGTCTATTATGCAGTAATCATGGGTATCTAAAAGTTCATACGGTCTAGTTCATCCGTAAATTCTCAATCCTCCTCAAGGCCCTCTTTCGCGCTACGTTCTTTCTCCGCCTTCTTTCGGGCCCGCAAAGCTGCCGCATGCACTTTGTTGTGAGCTTTAACATCCGGCGGGTGTAATGGGTTATATAATGTACCACAAACCCGGCACTCGTCAAACGCTGGCTTATTAGAAAGGTTGAGAGTTGTCTGGACCACAGTAGCAACGGGCTTCTTTTTGGTGGCACGAGTGGGTGCAATGCTGGGAGTTTCCGGGTCGGGCGTAGAAAGAGGACTGCTCTCTGGGGCAGAATCAACGTAACCGGGCTTCAGACGGAGTCTTCTTACAGGGCGGATCTTNCGATGATATCTTAAATTGTTGTTGTATAGAATAGATAGGTTGGGGCATCATATGAGCTAGAGGAGAGACGGTCGACTATAAGCAAGCTCCATCAATTTAGGAAGCGCCATATTCGTCACCAATAGTTTATGAGCAGTTGCTATGAACCATACAAATACTTACAGTTCCGTCCTGCGCTGGCCTATGTTGCCACCTCGGAGCTCTAAACAGCATGGGTCTGTCCCGTCCCGAACCCTGTTTGGCTTGTGACGTCACTAGTCACACCCGGGGTGTCTTCTACCCCGCAACGGCTGGTTGTACTTTTTCCTCTACCAGTTAGAAGGTCGGGATTCGGACTCGGACATTAGTATG
>JSUI01006084.1:0-19511 GCA_000833645.1 Huntiella omanensis | reverse complement strand
CATTTTCATGTGCTTGCTTAGTAGTGATGGTAGTAGCAGTAAGTACATATGTATGTATGTGTATACACTTCTTAGTCTTCACGGATGCATACAAACCATCAACATCAAAACAGCTCATTCCCGTCTCCCTTTCCATCCTCAAAACCCCATAAACCACCTAAAACCCCCCCACCAAACAACAAAACCTCACCCTCATCACATAATCACCCCCCTTACAGAAACCACCATCCCCAATTCCAAATCACAAAAAAAAAAACAAAACATCNTCATGATCATCTAATCTGCCTATCGATTCCAAAGAAGAACTTGCTCGGTTTCTTCACGTTGGTAACTTGACTTANGGGTGGGGGGGTTCCTCCGTGGGTTTCGCGGTGGACTTCGGCGCGCCAGATGTAGATTCTTTGAAGGTGGAGAGGGGAACAGTACATTGACATGTTTGTCGGGGTATGTTGGGGTCTATTGAAGTTAGTATATAGATCTCTGGATGAACTGATAGATAGTTTAAAAGTAAAGTACTCACGTTGATTGAGACATCATGATCATCTAATCTGCCTATCGATTCCAAAGAAGAACTTGCTCGGTTTCTTCACGTTGGTAACTTGACTTATATATATACCTCAGCTTGAGAGCTGGCTGGTTGGTTGGCTGAAGGGATTAGCGTACTCGGTCGGTTATTTATTAGGTTGACAATGGGACTAAGGGATGTGTAGGGATCAGGGATGTTTTGTTATCTTGTGGATCACGGGGTATCATTTTCATGTGCTTGCTTAGTAGTGATGGTAGTAGCAGTAAGTACATATGTATGTATGTGTATACACTTCTTAGTCTTCACAGATACAAACCACCTACGTCAACATCAAAACAGCTCATTCCCGTCTCCCTTTCCATCCTCAAAACCCCATAAACCACCTAAAAACTCCCCCACCAAACAACAAAACCTCACCCTCATCACATAATCACCCCCCTTACAGAAACCACCATCCCCAATTCCAAATCACAAAAAAAAAAACAAAACATCTCAAAAAAAATCCCCGCCAATTAAAAGCCCCAACGCCACCCGGTCCACCCGTTTCTTATAATACGTAACTCGTCGATCATGTCAAAAACCACCCGGTTGCGCCGGCACAGGGATTGATTTTTTTTCTTTTCTCTCTATACAACGCCGGTATTACAATGACTTTGTCTAAACTAGACTCGACTCATTACCATCCCCCAGCATAGTGACTTATCCTAGTCTTAATATTCTCATTCCCTTGCCCTGGTTAACAGGCCCTTTGTGTTGATCCCTTGGTTTTGTTTGATAGAGACCCATGATATTTTCTCTGATGATATCTATAGACCTGAGATACTCGACCTCTCGACATATCTCGCCTACTTCCTAGTCTATACCCTTTAAAACCCCCCCAAACCACTCGGATTCATTGAACCCATTGAAACCCGGTAACTTGTCAACCCATGTAGCATCATACCTCCCCCTAGTCCCGCCACAGTAAGCCCCGTCATCAAACTTTACAATCTCATCCACCCATATCCATACCTGACTCGGAAAACTCCTCCGTCATTATGAACCCCGACAATCATATCTAATCCACTCTCCTTCTCTGCTCCTCTCCTAACATAACCTAACACCCATCTCCATCCTTACTCTTCGTCTCAGACACAACGGAAATACCCGCCCGTTTGGTAGGCACGGACGGGGGGTCCTTTGGAGCCCTTGGCGTACTATTTGCCGTAGTATTTCCCGTTGGAGCTGACGCTGTTGCTGAAAACGATAGCGCGCTTGGTGGAGACTGGGCCGATGCCGACTTGATCGACCCCAACTTTTGACTCTTCACTTGGCTTGGACCCGGAGACAAACTATCTACCGACCGTTGTGAATTTGTCCGACCAACCGGAACTCTTGCTGGAATTGTACGCACAGGGAGAGCTGGGGGTGGCGGACTCATTTGTTGACTTGAACTGGGCCCCGTAGTTTGCTTCGTCACAGGTGATGTGCTAGCCAAATGGACCGGCTTCCTAGCAATTGGTGGAGGGCCCTTGACACCTGCGCCTGTCTTCCCATTAGACCCAGATCCAGAACTCGGAATCAGTGCCATTTGTAATCCACCCATGGGAACCTCCTCGTCCATAACCGAAGGCACCGGCCCACTTCTTCTGGCAGGCGGCGGTGGTGGAGGCTGTGAACTCTTCGCTTCCTTTCCACTTCTTCTAGGTGGCGGTGGTGGGGGTCCTTCATTTCTACCAGACCATGAACGTCCCGATCCTGACATTGGACTTCCAGACGATGGAGCCCTAGGACTGGCACCACTCACTCTTGGATTCACAGGCAACGAAACAACTTCATACGGAGATGAGCTGATATCACTTTGAACAGCAACCCACTCTGCTTCATCACCATGACCAAACGGATTAGCTGCTCGCCGAGGGTTAAGAACCTTGGAAATCGGAACCGCCCGACTTGTAGCATTGTTATTGCTCGGTGGACTTCTTGGTGAACCAAAGCTACCTTCCGACGCAGTCACCTTTCGAGACTCAGAAATCTCAACACGAGCAGACTTTCCATTTTCAAGCCACCAACGTTGGCGTTCAGAACTAGCAGGAGGAAGACCCGGTTCTATCGCATCGTATCCCGCAAATTCTTCAACATCATCCAACAATGAAGCAGCATTAGTCCCAATTGAGTTTTTCCGTTGGCTATACAACTTCTCGCCTATAGCCCGCCGTTTATCCTCATCAATCTCAGACACTACACACTGGAAATGCGCATATACAGGTCTATGATCTGAAAAACGTAACGGTGCCGAGTTATAAGATAACTGCCGGAGATTTCCGCCCTTGTGAAGAATACGATCTGTCCACGCTGGAATACGTGCCTTCTCAGATGTGTCATACTCATCACTACCCACATCATATTTATAAGTCGGGTCAAAAGCAATCCGCATCTCCCGATAAAACTCAAAAGTCTCACCACTGACCATCTGAAGATTCAACTGGTCATTATCATACAACGTCGGTAAATCACCACCAGCAATCAAAGACTTGGTATGTTCCAACCCTAGCCCAATGCGATAGTTAAAATCACCCAACCAGATAACCGTATCATGGTCATCAATCGTTCTCTCTCTTTGGAACCGCACGCCCCGTCGGATTGTATCATAATCGCGGTTGCGTTCTTCATAGTTTGCAAAGCCTGCCGCGAGATGAGCCGTTACAAAGCAGATCCGCGTATTAGCATATTTAAACCGGATCGCCACGGCTCCTTTGTTCCCTGCCATCCCCGACAGTCCCGTTTTCTTGGTACTTCCCTCCACATCCTTGATTTTAGCCAGTTGACTAGCCTTGACAAAGATACATAGCGCCGCACCCACAAGTTGTCCCGAACGAAGGAGCACATATTTCTCTCCCTTTGTCCGTGCCGCTTGTTGATTGAGATTCCGTTTTACAGCTTCTTCCCACGCCGTTTTTCGTGTTGGATCACTATTCATGATTTGCTGCGGACTCAACTCCACTATTTCCTGGAACCCAACCACAATAATATCTGGCTGATCTCCATGGAGTTCAGGAGGACATAACCACGGTGACAAATCATCCTTTAACCCGTTCGTCCGTCCGTTGACGTTATAAGTTCCCACCCAGATCGTAATCGTAGACGTCCAGGAAAACTCCGCTGCCCGGTTCTGCAACTCGGCAGTAACATAGTCGCTTATAGGATCGTAAAGATGCACGGCCGTTTGTCCAACTAGCCGACCCAGTAGCATGTCGATCGTTAATTGCCGAGACGGATCAGTGAAGTTATTATGATATAACCGCTGAGCAGACTTTCTGAAATCCGCAATGGCTCCCGCAAAGGATGTCTTTCCATGTCGTGTAAACGACGTTTTCAAAGCACCCGTCCCCGCGTAAATCTTTGACAGCGCATCGCCGTTGTCAGCCCACAGACTCGAATGCCGCATCCAAAAGTCTGCAGTCGCATACCCATCTTGATCATGTAGACAAGCATGCACAGCCATTTGGGAGATGATGGTCTGGATCAGATTTGTTCTGTCTAAACAATCTAGACAGTTGGTTCTGAACGTCCCTTCTTGCTCGTGTTGAGTGACCATTCTCCGTGATCCGCCATCACGGGAATCATCCACTAGCTGTGCGAAAAAGTAGCCAAATCTATCTGCTGAACTTTTGATATGACTGCGAATTTTCTCCGCCGCTTCATAACCTTGTTTTGTCTCCGCGTGAAAGTCATACTGTGTTGCTTGCAGTAGTGCATGCTGTGTATCTCCTTTGGCTGTCTGACTCAACGGACACTGGTAAACTCCATATTCGTATAGTTGCGTGAGTTCGACTTCCCCTGGTTTAGTCTTACTCAAAAGATTAACCACATGAACTGGGCCATATAGACGTTCCAGCTCTTGGAAATGTCTATTGAACGAAGGTTGCATACCCTCTTTAGATCTCGTCAATGAAATTTTCTGCTGTCCAGGTACCAATCCCGCTTGTTGCTCCCAGAACACAGGTACTGATCCACGAACTTGTACGTAAGAAATTACAGCTTCTGACGGACTCCAATACGTAGTTTCTGTCTCTACAAAGTTGGCCACATTTCCGTCGTCATCAATACCTCGTGCGTTAAATCGTGTACCTGCTCTTCGGCAGGACAAACGTGAGATGATACTCAAGTACGCTGGGCTGTGGGAGCGGCTGTCACCTCGAAGAGGAGACATGCTAGGTGGGATAGGAATCGTCCCGCAGTAGCCACGGATTGCTGACGTGAGCATGTGGCTGGCGTCAAGATGGGCCCGGAGCGGAGAGAGAAGACGGGAGCGGAATTCGGAAAGGGGTTTGATCATAAAGGAATTCCAGAGAAAAGCTTCGTCAAAGTTGTCCAAGTTATGTGAAGTGGAGTCAATGGGTCTAACATGTCATTAGTCTGTGGTTCTTCTGAAATATCCACCAAAACTCACCTATCTTGTAACCGGTTTGTCAAATCAAACTCGGTACTGTAATAGAAACTCCCATTGCTAAGCAACTTCCTCAAATCATTGCACGGATGTTCCTCTGGAATGGTCCCGTAAGTCTGGAAATCCCGTCTACTAGTTCCTGAGTAGACAGAACCCGCATCATCATCCCAATCGCCATTCCCAATATGTTCATCGAAAAATTCACTACTTAAACAATGAAACGCAACCCCGTCAATTCTCTCTGCGCTCTCGCCAGGTCGAATTGTCGCCGCCCGTGATGCTCTGGTAATAACACACAGGAATACATCCCCTTTTACTGTGATCAAACCCAGTGTTCCATGAACGGATACATGCGAAAGAAGTCTATAATCTTCCAATAATGCTGCACTCTTTGGCGCAAACTCAACCATGCATTTCGACACCCCAGAGTTCTCTCCTTGTGGGCGAAGTCGGTATGCATTTGAATTAGCCGGGTCGGTGGGACTATGCCGGAAAATAAGAGCGTGCTGAGCGCTGACTATGGCAATTGACCGATGCGGATAGTCGCGAATGTAAAGTTGGCAGGTATGATCGTTTCCTGCCGAGGCTGAATTTGTCGAGCCTGATGCCCACGTTTGGGCGCGCTCCATTTTAAAATGCTCGGGAGGTCGCAGATGAATGTTGATTCAAAGATGATGTATTCGTGTAGGGGTTGTACCTATAGCGAATTATAAACTGAAGCTTGTAAGAATCAATGGAAAGGGGCGCTCAGTTGCATTGAAAGCGCCTCATTCGTCAGTGTAAAATCTCAAATGCGATGAAAAGGCAATAAAACTCAAAAAAGTTGAAAAATATTAACCACAGATTCACCTTCAAGTCGCATTGAGCTAGCTACAGCATAGCTCCTAATGACGTCGTCTTCCAACCGGAACGGAAGGCTGAGTGGGTCCCCCTGGACATGTATTTAGGGTCCGACCCTACTGTTTGTAGATATGACGAGCCCTGAACGAGGATGGCCTAGCGGGCTAGGATTAGACTGCTAGGGCACAGCCCAACCAGCCGACAATTGAGGGGTTCTGGAAGAAGAGAAAGATAGTTTACTGGTTTCGATTTTAGTTTCCTATGGTGTTTTGTAGATGTTATACTGACAAGCTTCATTCTCTATCTTTGCATTATTTCCACTGTTTTGTCGACAATCCCCTGGGTCTAGACGAGCTCGTCTATCCATTCCTTTAGGCCACTACCTGCATATCTACCTACCTGTCAGATACCCCTCAGCAGTTACCCAGTCGAGCTCAGTTGTACCCACGCCAGAATGTCAAACCCACCACAACCCTCCAAAGAGAGCGCCGGCAAAAGACAAGTTCGTTTTGAACTCACCCATCCTCTACAATCCAGCGATCCCCGTGCCCGCCTGCAACGAGCCTATTCCGAGCGGCCGTCAGACGACAAAGATTCCAGGTCGTTAAACTCGAATAAAATCCACCGTGCTGGCTCAGATCAGACCTTGGCTCATCCCCAGAATCAAAAAGCAGTACAGGGTGGCGTTAAAAGTGGCTCTGGCTCTGCCCTTGGTATTTCAAACCCCAAGTTTGTACAGAACCCCGCCTTGAATGACGACCTGCGAGTTCCCTCCAAATTACCTGTTTCTACCAACAATAATAATTCCCTTGCCGTTACAAGAAAGCAAACCGCTCCCGCTAAAATGTCCTCGCTACACCCCGATTATGACGACCAGCCGTCACCACATGCCCATCCGCACGACTCGCCGCACCCGGCTGTCCTTAGCCCCACTCTCTCGCACCATGCCGTCGCAAGAAACTATTCACGGAGTCCGGGCGCTCAAGATGAAAACCGCCCTATGCGCCCGACAGGTCCGCAACGGACGCCATCCAACACGTATAATCCCATTCGAAGACCAGCTTCAACACAACCCAATTATATCGAGTCGCATCGGCCATTAACGAACGCTGCTCCACGCCGGAGTGGGAGAAATGGAGGACGCCACACACATTCGCATTTGAAGCGGCGCATTGGAGTTGAGTTTCGCAGAGATGACTCCGACTCCGATGGCGAGACTACCCAGGCGGAGGATAAAGATTTGGAGGCAATCATGTTTTCCTTTGATGATAATACGGAGCCTACATATGAAGATTACCAGAACCCGGGTAGTGCCGAAAGATTACAGTGGCAGCGCATGCTGAGTACGGCACTGACTGGTGATGTCATTGGACAGGAGAAACAACGGATGAAACCTAATTACGCACACAACAAGGAAAGTGGGACGTTTGCCGATGAGTTGTTTTTCCAGTTGAGAGCTGCGCAGTACAGAAGACATGTCTCTGTTCAGCGCAAAGTCATGGCTGATGCACGGAATCACATTGGGCAAAAGCTAGATGAGATTATCAACTTCAAGATTGTTGGTGAGGATGAGTCTGGCGATTTATCACCCATTGAGCAGGTTCAAAAGGTTGTTGAAAAGTTNGAGATTTGCGAGGGTTTGTATCCTTCGTTGAAGAGCTTCCAGGAGAGTAATCATGTAGCAAAACTACCGGGTTTCTGGTCGACGGTGGATGCTATCATGTCATGGTACAACACAACAAGGCTGTTGAACATGGAGTTGGATGTTTTGAGGGCTTGGGTTGGGAATCCGCATTTGGCTGTCGAGATGGTAGAGGATGGCGGGGCAAAGGAGGCTTCGAGTTTTGTGCATCGCCTGCTAAATGATGAATCGCTGCATACGTTGTATTTCGGGGCCGGATCAGGCGGAGAGGACATGAAGGACAAGGACGACGGAAATATGAGCATCAGTGATGGTAGTACTCAGTTTGACTACGGCAATGGCGTTGGTGGGCAGAGGGTCAAGTCCAGACGACAACCGTCTTCGGCACTTGAGGCGGTGGAGATGAGCCAGTCGGATTCGGAAGCTCCAGTTACCGAGAGACAACGTTCCGAAGGCTGGGTGACTGCCGCTGCTGTTGCGGAGTTGTCTGGCCGCTCCAAGGGCCGTGGTGGTATCCTTCTCAACCTCCTTAACACCGTGGAAAACGCCAAGCAAACTGTCATTGAATCTGCTGCTCAATGGAAGGAAAAGCATATGCCTGCGCCTATTGAAGAGTTGACCACCCTGATTCACTTCCCTTCGCGTCTGCTTCAGGTTCTTCTACAGGAACAGGTCAATAACGCCAAGCAAGCTAACATCAAGGTCGCCGCTAAGACAAACACCGTCATTCTGGACCACATGATTGCCCAGTTTAAGACTCTGCTTCGCATGTCCCTCGAAATCAACCAGCGNCGGCACTTGAGGCGGTGGAGATGAGCCAGTCGGATTCGGAAGCTCCAGTTACCGAGAGACAACGTTCCGAAGGCTGGGTGACTGCCGCTGCTGTTGCGGAGTTGTCTGGCCGCTCCAAGGGCCGTGGTGGTATCCTTCTCAACCTCCTTAACACCGTGGAAAACGCCAAGCAAACTGTCATTGAATCTGCTGCTCAATGGAAGGAAAAGCATATGCCTGCGCCTATTGAAGAGTTGACCACCTTGATTCACTTCCCTTCGCGTCTGCTTCAGGTTCTTCTACAGGAGCAGGTCAATAACGCCAAGCAAGCTAACATCAAGGTCGCCGCTAAGACAAACACCGTCATTCTGGACCACATGATTGCCCAGTTTAAGACTCTGCTTCGCATGTCCCTCGAAATCAACCAGCGCCATAATGCGATCATGGAACCCACTGAACACTGGCAGGTGCCTGACACTGTCGATGAAACGTACCATGAGGATGTCTTCATGGCCTTGCGGTTCTACTTTAAGCTACTTAATTGGAAGCTGAGCAACAACAAGAACATGTTTAAGGAGGGTGAAGTGTTGCTACAGGAGTGGAATTTCACGCACAAGCTCGGTGGCCATTTTAAGGGATGGGATACCGAATTGGCGGAACACTTTTCACATGTCACGTACAAAACTTTGGCGAGATTGAGGACGAGCTTTGAGCAGGAGATGGGTGAGACAAAGGAGGAGACAGACTCGGCGATGAAGACGAGAATTAAGGCTTGTATGGACTCGGTGAGAGTGAGACAGATGGTTCTTCAGCGGTTTTCTCGCCACTTGAACGAGAGTTACGAGAACTGCTGTGACTATGGCATCTCACTAGAAGAATCAGAATTGGCTAGGATCTTTGATAGCCTTAGTGCTACAGGACACGTTCGCCTCCGGACACACTACGATGAGCAAGGTTATGTGGTTATTGTCTCGCCGGCTATAATCACTGATAAGAAGCTTGAGTATGTCCAGATGATGATGCAGCTTACTTCTGCTACGCAAATTCCCTGGGACAAGTCAGGTAACGGCTCTGGCAGCAACGTTTCTAGTGATGGGAACAACTCGGGTGACGATACTGGTAACGACATGGAAGACGATCGTGATGCTGTCTTGCGCGAACCAATCTACTATGTTGCTGTCATTTATGCCGAGGATACCCCACAATGGCATGGTAATGAAATCGTCCACGAGCTCGCTGATCGGCCCCTCGATCTTCAAAAGGGCGCAATCCGTGTTATGGCGCCTTCGTCGGATGAGCGCTATAAACAAGTGCAGGAGGCTTTCCTTGAGGCTACCGGTGCTAAACTTGACATCCTCAATGATCGTCGCAGTAACATGACCAAGGTGCACGCCAAGTTACAGGAATTCCGTCGTGTGTTGTATCTGCTGTCCAGCGCGGTGTTGTTGGCCCCTGAGAAGGTTCGACAGGAAACGGCTGGCAAGAATGGTTGTGAAGAGATTGTTCAGCTTTGCTTCGTCGCTGCTACTGAGTTCGGCCAGAGAGTCATGTTATACATGGATGAGAATAGACGGCAGATGACTAAAGAGAAGTTAAGTCAGTTGGCGTTGGATTGGGTTAGCTTCATTGACACCGAGTGTCGTAGGAGTGATAAGAAGTCGTTCAGATGGGCAATGTCTGCTCTTGATTTCGTGGAAGTCATGACACATGGTCGGCATATTGTCAGGATGCAGGAGTTAGATTGGGAGCGCTTGAGACAGGCGGTTTCTGGTTGCATGGCGATCTTGGTTCAGCATCTCGATGTCATGGGTGCCCGCTCCAGCACCCAAGCGAGAGCCGAAGCGCAGCAGAAAATGCTACTGTATCAGGAAACCCAGGCCTTCGGTACAGATCCGGAGGCGGAGATTCTAACGGGCCAAAAACATGTTTCCGAGAAGCGTATGCGCGCTTTGGAAATCAACTCTGTCAAGTGGGCTCATACTGATGCCAACAAGGTCGGTCTTGGCCGTGTCCTTGAAGAAGCTAACCATCTTGATCGCGAACTGATGGAGATTTCCCGCGCTACGCAGAACGGAACGAGTCGCTGGCAAATCGGCCAGCCGCTTGGCTCGGGCAGTTTTGGAACTGTTTATATGGGTGTTAACCTGTCGCGTGGACAACTTATGGCTGTTAAAGAATTCACCCTTACAGATCCTAAGGCTGTTGCCAAGATTAAACACCAGATTATCCGGGAGACAAAGTTGTTGCAGATGCTGGATCATCCGAATATTGTCGAGTGTTTCGGTGCCGAGACTCGTCGTGATCGTGTTTTCATCTTCTTGGGTCTTTGCTCGGGTGGTTCGCTGGCGGCGCTTATAGAGGATGGCCCGTTGAACGATGAGGTTGCCTTGCAGGAATGTACGGCGGGTCTCTTGGATGGTGTTAAGTATCTGCATGACCGAGGCATTGTCCATCGTGACATTAAACCAGCAAGTAAGTGTGCCCCTGTATATTACGTTACACGGATTCGACTAACTCGGTATAAGATATTTTGTTGGACGGTAACGGCGTGGTTAAGTTGGTTGATTTTGGAGCGGCAAGAGTTCTTTCCGAATTGAAGTCGTCGGCTTCTGAGTCGGCGGTGCATACGCCATTGGACGGAATAGTTCCGTCCATTGTTTCGCCATCTTTACCAACCGGGTCTCTTCCGCCACTACCGGAACCGGAAGACAGAGGGGATGAAAGGAAACCCGGTGCTACTGGAACGCCCATGTACATGGCCCCCGAGGTAATCAACAGCGGCTCAACACCTATACCCGCCGGGGCTCTCAAAGCCGCCGACATCTGGTCCCTCGGCTGTGTCCTCCTGGAACTCGTCACAGGCGAACCCCCCTGGCCCTACCAACAAGACCAGGAACTCTTGTTCGCTATCGGAAATACTACGACTCCACCGTATATCCCGAATACTTCGTTCTTGTCACAGCTTGGAACGGACTTTATTAGGCTGATGTTGAGACCGGATTGGAAGGTTAGAGCTACGGCGGCGGATTTGGTGGGTCATGGGTGGATTCCGATGGGGAAGGAGGGGGAGACGCCGAGTGAGGGGACACCGGGGGGGACGCCGGGTGGGCGTAGTGGGGAGTTGTTTCCTGTGGTGGATAGTCCGGGGGTTTAATGTTTATTTAAGGGGTCTTTTGTGTTTTGTGGGTTATGTGTATATATATGCATATGGTAATAAAAGTGATGTTGGGTTTCTTTTTGATCGTGGAGATAGTGAGATTGTAAGTTCCGTTCTGCAAGAAGTATATCTCACAAAAAGGGTAGAGATCGTCACAAATACAGGGCCCCCATACCTGGCAACACAAATACCAAATGACGTAGCCGTAACCAGAAGAAAACCAAATGAGGGCATCGGGCCTAAATATCGCTAGGGAGGCAATGTCACCCCCGAGCCGTTACAGGCCACCCAAAAGGTAGACGATACTACCGTAGCATCCAAGATCGCTAGATTCCTTCTGGGCAGACGTACCCCGACCAGCCTAACGGGCCGGCTAGATAGATTGAGTCCATCGAACATTTCTAAGCATCGAGAAGCTTCAATTGCTCCGTTATGCACTGGGCGTGTTACGGAGTTACCGGTTTCAATGTACGGTAGATAGATTTACACACTAATGGGGTGTTAAAGGCGTTATGGAGAGAACGATAAAATACAGGGGCGTGAGCCTCTGTATTTCAATAGCAGTGCGCCTCAACGGCTACACCAGACTAAACGCTACACCCCGCACCTTAAGCGCCACGCCTTCTATAACCCATAAGCGGCAACCCGATGTCACCCCAATATCATGACCGCATGACATGCTACACTATCATGAGACCGGCCAACATATAAGGCCATACGGTTTCACTGTGCGGGCATGACGAGGAGGGCCGACTGCAGAGGTGGATGGGCAATTGGTACCGGCGGACATGTGAATGCTTATCTCGCCCTGATTGATTATAAGTAGAACTGGATATGCTCCCATTAGTTGATGCACATTCAACAGAGTCATCTCATCTCAATTCTATTTTATTCTACCTATCATATATGTACGTCATACATTGACATACCTTATCAATATGTCATTTGTCAATACCCCGGTGCCCATTGACAGTTATAGACACACGATGCTACCCACACAACAGCCTGCTTCATCCAATGGCTCGTCTGACACCACACCTCATTCACGTCTCAACCTAGACATACTCGGCCATTTCAACCCTACCGCAAAGCCGCCCCACGATGAATACGAACCCACGTACGGCCACTTCAAAGATGGCGACCGCCTAGTAATCACCGAAATCGCAGTCTTCATCGCCAGACTCCAAGACTACGCCCGGGCCTTCCCGACTGACCCGATCGTCGAGGATTGGTGGATGTGTCTAGAGGGGTCAGCACTCGCATGGTGGAAGGAGGACCTCTCCGAGCTGGACCGCGCTAGAATTTCCCAGGGTACTCTTGATGACATCGTCAATCTCCTGCGTATCACATTTGCGCGGTCCGTCGGTGACTGTGAGGAGGAGCTGAAGAAGATGAGCTTCACTTTGGAAGATGTATTTAAGGGACGGAGCGTCGTTGACTTTGTCACGAATGCACGCTGCTTGACGGCTAGTACATTCACCCCTGATGATTTTCAGATCACCGCTATCTGGAATGTACTTAACATAGAGGTTCAGGATGCACTTGTGAAGGCGAGGCCGGAGGCCAACGATCCTACGATTACCTTTGAAGCCTGGGTGAGCAGGGTTATTAAGGGCGTTCCTCGTCTCCGGGACGCAGCTGTGTTGTGGGCGAGAGATGAGATCTATAGTCAGAGGGTTGCCAATTTGATGGCCCAGTTGGAGGAGATTCAAAGTCGCACAGTCTCCCACCGTTTAACTGCCATTTAGTCTGTGTGTGGTGCCTAGTCTCATCACCGTTAGAAAGCCATGGGGGTAGACCTGGCCAACGACAGTGTAGTGATGCTCATGATCGTCGTGGTCTATATTACTTTGGATATGTGAATTGTAATAATAGAACAATCTTAATCCTGACGTATAGTCTAACAAGCAAATAATCGGTTTAAGCTATGTAGGGCCATAACAACTCTTTTTTCAATATGCCCCGGACACCAATTGCCTCACAGGCGGCGCTGCTTCTATGCATAGACGATCACTCCTTAAAATGAGAGGAATATTGTTTGGAGGATGCATATCCCGTCATGGCGTGGGTCTTGCCTGACATTCGTGGATTGGATCTTGTGTCGCCTAAGTTGCCATACTCATGATGGTGAGTATGATATCGGAGTTCTGTCTACCATTTCCCTTATTTTAGCACTCGTACTAGTCTAAACTTCACGATTCAGTTAGTTGAGTATGTTGAAAGTCCAGCAAATCACAAATAGGTTTGGACGACAGTATGATGTACTGATCTTCAAAGATGAAAATGAAGAGGTAAGATATAGCCCCCTCGAAACAACTTCTAAACTATGCAGTATAATAAGCAGACGACTAACTTGAACAGTCACCGTGTGAAACAGTTCATACCAAATCAGAAGGCGATCCTCGAGAATCGTGCAAAGAGCGCAACCGTCGAGTCATCAAACGAATATCGAAAGAAGAGCGTTGGTGCGAGCCTTGTGGGGAAATGATACGGAAGTTTATGATTGTCGATAGTTGCCGAGACTGTCAGGACGAAGTATATGATGTAGGGTCGCCAAGGTTTGACTATCGCCCCCCCGGCATTGATTTTGATGACTTGGTCCCGGAGGTGGCGCCATCTGAAGACAACGAAAGCTGGCTATGTACCGAGGATGCGTATGTGAAGGAACTTTACCATGCGCCGCTGGTGTACGGCCCGGATGGTTTGTCTCCATGGTCTACTCCCGTTAATAGCACTAGCGGTGTTGCTATCAAACGGCTTGGGCTGCAGCCTGACTGTGCAATGTGCTTTGCACTTGGCAGGGAAATGCTCTCTATCCTAATGCGAACGACAAAGTCCAACGCCAAGGTGAAACCAATACTTCTCCAATATTCTATCCACCGGCATAGTCTCACGAGATCACCTGGGATGGGTAACAGTCTTCACATGGGATTACTTCTTCGATGGATTGAATGGACTGAGTCCCAGGGAGGTTGCCACCGCAGCGGAAGCAAATCGATGCACATGCTTTCTAGCAAGGCAGGAGCTGGTCCCGGTTGTCGTTATTTGAATGTTAGTCGCTTTAATCCCAGTTTTCTCAAGTCCAAGGTGCAAGAAGACTTCACAAAGTCGCTTGTTAATACAGCCAACTCTGTGCATTCAGACACCATAGGTAAGAAGTGACTCGTTAACGCAAACTCAAAAGCTAATACCCATGTCTAGACTTCCCGGAATCTTTCCGGCTTATTGATGTTCATAAGCAATGTGTTGTCAAAGTTGGAAACGTCCATCTCAAGTACTCGGCCATCAGTTACAGATGGGATCCAACCGATTCCAACGTCCTGACATTAGAGAACGAGTCCCAGTTTGAAAAACCGGGCTCCCTGTCGTTAAGCACAATGTCCAAAACCCTTTACGACTGTATGAGTTTCGCTCGTTATTTGGATATCCCTTATATCTGGATTGACCGCTACTGTATCGTTCAGAGCCATGCGTTAGAAAAAGCCGAACAAATTGCTGCTATGGGACACATATACTCGGCCTCCTGGCTGACTATGATTTGTGCTTTAACCACTGATATTCATGCCGGTATTCCAGGGTATACGCGCGACTTTCTGAGTGAGTTATACAAAGGCGATCGAGGACCGGGCGACGCAACCATGTCTTGGTGGAAATTTGCGGGCCATGAACCAACACCAGAGTGGGCGACTCGCGGGTGGACCTTTCAGGAGGAACACCTTTCTACTCGACGGCTATACTTTACTGATTGGTCGGTACTATGGCATGTGTGTTGTCCCACAGTGTTCTATCATAGAATCGCTACAGGAGAGGAGGTACGAGCAAATGAAAAATGTTGTGTGGATATCAAGCGAAACTTGGCAGGTGTTATATCCAAATATTCTCAACGGGAGTTGACATATCCTGGGGACAGAATCAACGCTCTCACCGGCCTTTTGAAAGCCAATGGAATTAAGCACATCTATGGAATCCCGACAGATGGCCTCCGGGGATATCTCTGTTGGGCAAGAGATTCTGACCAGATTCGTTCTGTTGTACAGAAATGCGCCCAATTCCCCACTTGGTCATGGGCATACGTAGACCAACAAATTCATTGGGACAGAGGTTTGTCGACGGCGACTCTCCAGCCGAGAACTCAGATTCAAAATGGCGCAGCCTATCAAATCGGGCCGGCTCGTCGGATACGGCGCATGGTGATTTCCACGGGTTTGCTCGACAGGCTCACCGATAAACATATGGTTCTGCGTGGGATACCTCGGCGTGTGGGTACCGGGTGCCATTTAAATATTGATGGCATCGAAAACAACACTCGTAGTACCCAGGAGTTTCTCATTGATGTATACATCGGTGTTGGGTACGCCGCAGATAGAGTTTTCACAGTGCAAAGTCTGTTACTGGAACCCTTTAGCCCGGTATCGAGGCATTGTAACGTTGGAGTAGTTCATGCTCGTCGTATCGGGATAGTAACGAGACATCGCCAACATGTAACACCACTTTATAAACTCGCGTATATTCGTCCTTTGGCATTCCAAAGTTTGACGCGGTTGAAGGCATTTCGACTTCAACACGGCTCTAGCAAACTACGTTATCACGCCACATGTAAGCAACGACGTTTTGTCAGGTCAAAACATGGCAACAAGAATTTTCAAACCAGCAAGACTTTGGAATCCCTAGTCTGTGACGTGGGCAACATAGCCAGCCCGACATCTGGACATGCGGAACCAAAGCCGAAGCCTCAGTCGATCACTGGAAATGAAGTCTCGCACGACGAAGAAAGGTCGTCGGCCTTGCGAACGAATTCGGCGTTCCGCAAAGACCAATATTTTCGACGGAAGAAAGGCCGAATCACCCCAGAGTGTATATCGTTACGGAAGGATCTTCGGGTTCGGAGACAACAGCCTGTCAACAGGGCCTTTTTTGGCCGTAGCTTTTGGACGAGTAGAGATGGGTATCGTACTGTTATTGTGCATTGATTCAGATAGTTAGATGGCATTATAATAATGAGTTGTACGTTCTGCTTTAGTGTATTGTGGCTCGTGTGAGTAACAGACACTGGTTACGGCAATATCGACTGCTATATTGCTAGTAATTATATGCAAACCTATAGAACAGTTATTTACACAAATCCAGCGACAGCTCATAGAGACGTGAATATAAAGTAATACAGCAAGTACATTGAACTCCAAATCCGACACGCCTTACTACTCCATCTTATAGCTACAGGCAACCCCCATCGGTACTGTTATATCGTTAAAGCCTACCTGTCAGATATTTCCCCGCTGACATCTGTCACCTAGAAATACACGCCTAGCTCTCTAGTATCTACCGCTTATGTGCAACAGCGTGATGATTGAAACTTGTTGACAAGGAAAGGAGAAACCCCGATGGAGGGTTTCTAACTCTACTAGCTAAGTGTATACAGGCAGTATCCCGCGCATGGGTTCTCTGCAAAGTTGTGGTGATGATATTTTCAATAGTTCACAGGAAAGTCTTCGTGCCCTCATGATAAACTCTCTGTTAAATCTCGCACATACTGTTCCGCACATCTCGGGATACTTCCACAAGTGTTTATTTTGCCCTGACTTTCTAGGAATGCAATCGCAGATGATGGTAGGGTCCAACCCTAATATAACAGACGGCATGACGTCAGTGGTCTTACACCAAAACCAGGCACTAGGGATAGCTATCGGTCTTTTCAATTTCCTCATTTTAATTCACTCATTCATTCAACCATTATCAATATCATTAGAGAATGTCAGGCAACGAAGGCAAAGAAAAACCCCGGTCCGAGGAAGATGCGCAAAAATCGGACGACTCTGATTTACTCGAGATTGACTTCCCGGAGAGTCGACAAGGGACCGGGCGCAGGAGATTCTCAGTTTCCAATCAAAGACTTCCCAAAGTTCGTCGGCCCAGAGTTCGAACTGAAGAGACCGACGGCGCTTCACGAGAAAAAGAGAAGAAACCTAAAGGCTGGTGGAGAAGANATATACTCGGCCTCCTGGCTGACTATGATTTGTGCTTTAACCACTGATATTCATGCCGGTATTCCAGGGTATACGCGCGACTTTCTGAGTGAGTTATACAAAGGCGATCGAGGACCGGGCGACGCAACTATATCTTGGTGGAAGTTTGGGGGTCATGAACCAACACCAGAATGGGCGACTCGCGGGTGGACCTTTCAAGAGGAACACCTTTCTACTCGACGGCTATACTTTACTGATTGGTCGGTACTATGGCATGTGTGTTGTCCCACAGTGTTCTACCATAAAATCGCTACAGGACAGGCGGTACAGACAAATGAAAAATGTTGTGTGGATATCAAGCGAAACTTGGCAGGTGTCATATCCAAATATTCTCAACGGGAGTTGACATATCCTGGGGACAAAATCAACGCTCTCACTGGCCTTTTGAAAGCCAATGGAATTGAGCACATCTATGGAATCCCGATAGATGGCCTCCGGGGATATCTCTGTTGGGCAAGAGATTCTGACCAGATTCGCTCTATTGTACAGACATGCACCCAATTCCCCACTTGGTCATGGGCATACATGGACCAACAAATTCATTGGGACAGAGGGTTGTCAACGACGACTCTCCAACCGAGAACCAAGATTCAAAATGGCGCAGCCTGTCAAATCGAGCCACCCCGTCGGATACGACGCATGATGATTTCCACCGGTCTGCTCGAGAGGCTCACCGATAAACATATGGTTCTGCGTGGGATACCTCGACGTGTGGGTACCGGGTGCTATGTAAATATTGATGGCATCGAAAACAGCACTCGTAGTACCCAGGAGTTTCTCATTGATGTATACATCGGTATTGGATACGCCGCAGATAGAGTTTTCACAGTGCAGAGTCTGTTGCTGGAACCCTTTAGCCCGGTATCGAGACATTGTGACATTGGAGTAGTTCATGCTCGCCGCATCGGGATGGTAACGAGAGAACGCCAACATGTAACACCACTTTATAAGCTCGCGTATATTCGTCCTTTGGCATTCCAAAGTTTGACGCGGTTGAAGGCATTTCGACTTCAGCACGGCTCTAGTAAACTACGTTATCACGCCACATGCAAGCAAAGACGTTCTGTCAGGTCAAAACATGGCAACAAGAAATTTCCAACCAGCGAGACTTCGGAATCCCTAGTCTGTGAGGTGGGCNCCCCAGAGTGTATATCGTTACGGAAGGATCTCCGGGTTCGGAGACAACGGCCTGTCAACAGGGCCTTTTTTGGCCGTAGCTTTTGGACGAGTAGAGATGGGTATCTTACTGTTATTGTGCATTGATTCAGATAGTTAGGTGGCATTATAATGAGTTGTACGTTCTGCTTTAGTGTATTATGGCTGGTGTGAATAACAGACACTGGTTACAGCAATATCGACTGCTATATTGCTAGTAATTATATGCAAACATATACAACAGTTATTTAAACAAATTCAGCAACAGCACATAAAGAGGTGAAGATAAAGTAATACAGCAAGTACATTGAACTCCAAATCCGACACGCTTTACTACTCCATCTTATGGCTACAGGCAACCCCCATCGGTACTGTTATATCGTTAAAGCCTACCTGTCAGACATTTCCCCGCTGACATCTGTCACCTAGAAATACACGTCTAGCTCTCTAGTATCTACCGCTTATGTACAACAGCGTGATGATTGAAACTTGTTGACAAGGAAAGGAGAAACCCCGATGGAAGGTTTCTAACTCTACTAGCTAAGTGTATACATGCAGTATCCCGCGCATGAGTTCTCTGCGAAGTTGTGGCGATGATATTTTCATTAATTCACAGAAAAGTCTTCTCATCCTCATGGTAAACTCTCTGTTAAGCCTCCCATATGCTGTTCCGCACTTTTAATTCACTCATTCATTCAACCAAGGCAAAGAAAAACCCCGGTCCGAGGAAGATGCGCAAAAATCGGACGACTCTGATTTACTCGAGATTGACTTCCCGGAGAGCCGACAAGGGACCGGGCGCAGGAGATTTTCGGTTTCCAATCAAAAACTTCCCAAAGTTCGTCGGCCTAGAGTTCGAACTGAAGAGATCGAAGGCGCTACGCGGGAAAAAGAGAAGAAACCTAAAGGCTGGTGGAGAAGAGGTAGTGATGTGGGGAGAGGCCAAGCCGAGGAGTCGCATGACGATA
>JSUI01006083.1:0-19472 GCA_000833645.1 Huntiella omanensis | reverse complement strand
ACTTCCTCTGGAGTGACCACATCTGCCGGCCCGCTCACTGCCATTATGGAGTGTGTCACGTGCGGCTTCGCTGGTGATCTCCGGTTGTCCGCCATGTGGGGTAAGAAGGGCGCTGGGTCTTTGGAGATGTCGGCTATCGGATTTGCTGCGAACGCCTTGGTGGATCTCACCATGCAGGCAGCATACCGTACTGGAAGCACTGGCTTTGAATATGCCCTGGCTAGCTTTGCCCCGGCTGATATCAACTTGGGTGATTACGCTACCCTGAAGATCAGCGTCAATGAGGTCATTGACGCTGGTATCAGCGATGCTCTGGGAAAGGCTCGCATCCGCACTGGCGCTCGGGTTACTCTCCCCGATCAAAAGATTGTCGGTATCGACAAACTTAAGAAGGGAAAGAAGCCCAAGCTGTCCAAGGGATGGAAGGACCCCGTCTTCGAGGTCTACAAGCCTGCGGTTCTTGGCGAGATGGGCTTCACTCTTGTGTTTAAGCACATTCTAACTGCTAAAACGAAGATCGATAATTGGATATGCCAGCAAGCGTGATGAGACGCCCTCGAACTTGACTTCAACGTTTTATTTCAGGAGACAATGTACCATAAAAGCATGGTACCTCGTAGTCTTACAAAACATGATAGAGCATTCTATCATTCTAGATATCATTGGTTCTACATTGACCGCGGACTTTACACTCGGCATGTTTTGTTGTAATACAACTTCCTATAGAGAATGCTTTTGGTACCTGAATCACTGAAGGAAGGGAGTATCATGAAAAATAGCTGTATTGGTTGGATTATCAGGCAGTACCCGCATAAAAATGCAGGTACATACATGTGTTTTGATTGGGGCAAAGGAGGAAGGCACCTACATACCCACCAGGTTAACTTCCTCGTGCAGCCTTTTAGAATTTGAACATAAAAGGCTGCCTTGTGTCGGGCAAGCTCCCACTATTTTCTTCTTCTTGTTTTCCATCAACAAGAAAACTGGCCTTGTTAAGGTTTTATGAAACCAACGATAGCTACCTGTTTTCCTCAGGACCTTGTGAGTGCTTTATCAACGGTGTAATGTGTGATCGTGAGGCTAATAATATATAATTCTTTGTTAGGTCTTCTTCGTCGACAAAATGCCTCCGTACACGTTTTGTGCCAGCCTTTGTGGACATCCTGAGTGTGCATGCGGTGCTTCGATGGGACATCGGATGTCAATCAGTTCTCGAAGACGCTCCACCAGCAGTGTTCATGAGTTCGGTCGTCCCTTTTTCACGATCACCCATGGCAACCCGATGATGTACCATTACACGAGCCCTTATGGTCGCATGTACTCTTATTTCGGTCGGCCCTATGGATTCCCTGCTTATGCCGTCGTGGGCCCCTTAGGCGGAGATTATCGCTGGTCCACACGTATGCCCTGCTGTCTTTCCAGTTACCAAGGCCCGTTAACCAATGGTGCTGAGCAGCGTCCCGGCAATGGCCAAAACACCTACGGCGGACATAGAGTCCCTAGCCTATATGGCAACATTGACAATACCCCGCCCTTCACCGTGTTCTATTGTCCGCGCTGTGGCAACAGAGCACAGTCCACCTTTGAGTCACAGACAACTGCTTCCAATAACAACACCGGAGGAACCATCAACAGCTCCCAGGGGTCCAACTTTGTCAACCGCACGATCACCAGCAGGTTCTCTTGCCCGCGTTGCGGCTGGAGCGCGGTGTATGGCCCGGAGCCACAGGCCGATGCATCCAACGGCACCACCAACGGCACCAACAATGGCGCTAACAGTAACGCGGCGGCCCGCTAGAAAGCAAATTTATTTCGCACGACTGTCAGTGAATACAACAAACAAGGGCATTGAGCTGATTCTCGTCCTGATTATGACGACCCTGCTGTGGGTCCTGACCGGTTGTCCATGGTGGATGGGGAAATCTCATGTACTGATCAACGACTATGTTCAATTGGATGGAGGGTAGTTCGGACTGAAGGCTTGGCGTTATGTCTTATTCTTGAGGGTTATACATCTGATGGTACAGATGCTGATGCAGGAGGAACTTACTTGAAGTTGTTTGGTATCATGGTGGTGTCAGGACAGTTATTGGATGGTCAGCTCCATTCAACGCTGTTTCGTTTGTTAATACATTCATTGTCGTGCTATTCAATTAACATATCACATATCCAGCGAATAGGCACTACGGAGCCTTATAGGCCTTCATATATGTGATGCAATTGCTTTGATTAGTATACCAGCAAGGAACAGTCTCGCGTCGTTTTTGTTGACACGGACATTTGTTGTAGCTGTTGTCCCTCATTCCATGATATAGTTTAATCGTTGGACGGCGGGTGGACCCGTGGCCACCTCGCCCACGGTGCCCCAGTGCTCTAGCCATTAAAGCTTGATTTCAGCAGGCACTTGCTAGCGTTTCTTTGGGNTAGCCTATATGGCAACATTGACAATACCCCGCCCTTCACCGTGTTCTATTGTCCGCGCTGTGGCAACAGAGCACAGTCCACCTGGGAGTCGCAGACAACTACTTCCAATAACAACACCGGAGGAACCACCAACAGCTCCCAGGGGTCCAACGTTGTCAACCGCACAATCACCAGCAGGCTCTCTTGCCCGCGTTGCGGCTGGAGCGCGGTGTATGGCCCGNATCTGATGGTACAGATGCTGATGCAGGAGGAACTTACTTGAAGTTGCTTGGGATCATGGTGGTGTCAGGATAGTGATTGGATGGTCAGCTCCATTCAACGCCTTTTCGTTTGTTAATACATTTATTGTCGTGCTATTCAATTAACATATCACATGCCCAGCGAATAGGCACTACGGAGCCTCAGAGGCCTTAATATATGTGACGCAATTGTTTTGAGTAGTACACCAGCGAGGGACAGTCCCGACTCGTTTTTGTTGACACGGACATTTGTTGTCGCTGTTGTCCCTCATTCCATGATATAGTTTAATCGTTGGACGGCGGGTGGACCCGTGGCCACCTCGCCCACTGTGCCCCAGTGCTCTAGCCATTAAAGCTTGATCTTCATCAGGCACTTGTCCCCAAGCCAGTACAAGAAGAAAGCGCAGAAAGACGACATAGTCTGATTAAGCCTGGCATCCTGTTACGCCAGCTTTGCACCTCGACGCCCGCAAAATTTGCCTCACAAAGCATCAAGTATTCCGAGCGGCAGCATGCACGTAGGCTGGTGAGGTCCTGTAGGGCTCTGTATATCAGCCAGGTAGCAAATCGTCATGGCCCTTCTACTTACCCTTTCTTCTTCCAATTAGATCAATGCGAGAGGCTGCCATTGCAGGGCGGCTTTACCGCAGAAATAGTCACGATCGCACATGAGACCCGTAATCGCGTTGTCGTAATATACCAATACCTTAGATAACCCCCATGAGCGACCCATTTGACGGAACACCTTCACAACGTTCAGTTAACGCATCTTCCTTCGAGATTGTGCTGTTTCCTGGCAGCCTGGGCGAAGGACACCTTTTATGTACCCTGCTCGAGCACGCGCTGCTCCGTTACCCTTTGAATCCTGTGTCTCTTCTATATCTCTGTCCTCTTCTGACCCGACAACTTTGTTAAACGCTGAGCTCATAGCTTTTCCAGTTTCTACTCTAAAATCCCCTCCTGCGTCCTCCCTGACGTGATTCTCATTGGCAAATCTAACCTCCCTTCGTCCGGTTAAGCCTTGGGTCGTTAGTAGTGCTGCGCCAAGGTATTATCCGATCGGATTGTAAGCTGGCGGCCACGATAGCTAGACTCTTCAGGATAGCGCCGTGTATGCAGAGTCAGGCTATTTGTTGCCTATGCTTGTCGGAAGGGGCTTCCCTGTGCCATCACGGGCGAATGGAATTGGTTCACCAAGTGTCTGTACCCGTTCAAGCTACAGGTTGTTCGTCTTCAGTAACATACGATCAGGTGCTGCGGCTAAGATCCCTATGCTTGTTTTATTTTGCCAGATACCGGGTCAACATGACCAACATAGCATCTGGGCTCCCTGTAGATTGGGCGCTGGTATAAATTGTTAAACCCATTGGAAGTAGAGATTGCCAACTCTGGGTCTATTGGCGTCATAACCATCATCGGTATGATGCATGGTTGAGCCCCACCAACGACGTACGAAAGCCCCACATCCGAGAATGTTATGATGCGGGTTGAAATGACGGCGCCATTGGTATTTGGAGGTTTCACAGAGACATCTGACCGTCTCGAGCTGTCGACGGTGGGGCTTCGGGCTGGGGAAGGATCAAATTCGTGGGCCAGGTGCCAGATATATCCATATCGTGAGTTATAGATCAGACATATATCCAGGGACATACACCACGTGGCAACGTGAATCCCCTTTATTCCTCGCCCGTTTTAAATGATCACTTCGATCTAACTAGACATGATGTAGCTACGATAGAACACCCACATGTGAATTATCCAAGAAATGAGCAGAGTCATGACATGACAGCCTTGAAGTAGTTTGAAATAAAGTCATAGGCCGACAACATTTCACAATGAATTTTCAATTGGTATAGAGCAATCAATCTTGTGCCATTTGTCATGAAACTCATGAGGGGGGTGAGTCGAACGTGTGAACAGGCCCCAAGTTAGATTCCGGTGGCATCGAACATCTATTCAAACACCAGGAATTGAGAACACAACATACGGGGTCTACGATAGCGAACCCTATTTCGGGGACTGAAACGAACTGGCGAGATCAAGAGTACTGCTATGAGATCCAGATGTCTCGGTCACTCGGGATTGCTTCATTTCTTTAGATTTGGCCAAGCATCAATTCTTCGCTCCATTCCGTCGAAGCCCGGACTTGGTAAGTGCTGTGTCCATCGGGTCAGCCATCGTGGCCTATACACACACGAAAGACGGATGCATTATGAAGTTGAGACATAGGTTTTACAACAGTGAAGATTGTTATTCATGACTAACTACTTCATTACGATTTCATCTTGGCAATACGTTGTGCGTCAACATAGCGGGAAAAGGCCTCTTGGGCCTTCTCCACAGCCAACCCGCGGCCATTTTTCTCCCAATCGCTCCCAAAGTTCTGTAGGCTGTGCCACGCAAAGGCCAAAAGAGTCCCGTTGGCCCGGGTGACATATTCAACCCCGCTATGAAACATATATCAGATAACTGCTCTATTCGAGAAGAAAGGGTATCTGGGTGGACTTACCTGAGGGGGCCGTCCTGGTTGGAAAGCTGGATGTGCTTTCCGGAACCCACGTTAAAGGGGGCAGACTGGATAGTTAGATGAACGAACCTCGAATCCAAGGGTGAGGGCGTTAGTGTATACTTATTCAATTTGGTAAAGCATATTCGACGCCACTAGAAGGGTACACCTCAAACAATTAGGCAGATTTATTGAAAACGGAGCTCCATCTGATGAACCAGCCAATTCGGACTGAAGCGGAAAGAGAGATGGAAACGGTAAAACAGATGAAAGCGGGAAGAGTCTCAAGTAGCAATCAAATACGCGGACAATTGGAGATCCAGATCAGTAGAAGTGAGTGTGGATATTCCATTCTTTGTAGCTATTCCAACAATACAAAACACGTTCAACAAAATTTGTCAAGCCTGAGAATTCAAGAAGCGTCATGGAAGCCCGGAAAGAAAGAGTTAAACGGAACATGAGTTCAACAACTGGATATTTAGGGGAACCAAAGACAACCCGAGGGCCGCCTTTGTTTTCAGTAGGCACAAATCGCAGCTATCGCGATCGATTTGTGTGGCGTAATGGGCTTTTCGTTAAATTTGGCGGTGGTTTCATCTCCTAGTAACAGTGTCCGTGGAATAACATGCTAGCGTTGGAAGTGAAGTCGTCTTAGATTAGTGATGTGCGTCATTAGGGCTGTTGTGAATAAGCATGTCGGGATTACTATGTAGTAGGCCATGATAGAAGTAAGAAGAGTAAAACATTGCCTATATCACAATTCACACATTCTCATTGACCCTATGTTTCTGTAACAACCCGAAGACGTCCTCAACATCATATAGTTACATCTGGTGTCATGCTAGCGCTGGTAATGGTTAGCCAGGGGAGTTCTTCTGCGATGTTGCGGGCGTCGATGGTTGCTGCCGCGAAAAAAACAGACCTGATAGTACCGAGTGTCTCGGGGGAAACAAGATTTTGCGTTGGCCCTGTACTTCTTCATCGACTCACGCAACAATACTCTGCCCCACGGCTCTCTTCAGTTCATACTGGACACCATGTTAACGGCTTTGAACGTTGTCCAGAGATGATTTATTGTGCCAGTTCGGATGTACAGCCTTGTACCGCGTTCATCAGTTGGAGTTTCAAGGACACAAGGGGTCCCTTTTTCTAGCGGACGTGCTCTCCTTTTCATAGTAGTCTTTGGAGCCCACACTAGAGGAATATACCTCCGGGATGAAGTCGAATATCTCCCAACAGCCCTCACACCCGTCCAGTAGTGGTGAACGTAGGTTGCCGTTCGTAGGGTTGTGCTAACCCCAGATAAGGACAGGGGGTATGCCAAGGATCACACCAGTAAATTACCTTCTGAAAAGAGTAATACCTTAGACGTCGTTTGAGGAAGCAGTTGATTGCGTAACATGTCGGCAGTCTAGTTTGCTAATCAATGTTTTTCCGACAATGCTATAATCAGATTGAACTGTACCAATCAATTTACAGACAAATATCTATACAGAGGTTTTGAGTTGAGAAGACAAGGAGGACGGAATTCAATCTGTAGTGAAATGGTCATTCGTCAATGAACAACATGTATGACAAACTACAACGTGCCAAGAATCTCAACGCTGATGCAAGTGAGTAGGAGTGATCTTTGGAAAGTATGCCGCCTAGGACACTGCTGTGTCAAGGGGCTTACTTTCCGGTTAGTATTCTTCACTTGTATACGTACATGCGCAACCCCTTAATATGAAGCAGGAGAACCACTAATGTAGTCGGCTAGACCACAACCACGTAGTTCGTAGAGTCGAACGGTCTTCTCATCGGCTATCTCGTAAGTTGAATGGTGCCCCGGAACCATAATGTACTTTCTGTATGCAACCTCTCTCAGAAAGGGTACTTTTCCTTTTCCATGCAATCTCCACAAACAAGGCGGTTGTCCTTGCTTTCATCTGAATTTCCCAACCGATGCATCCTTTAGACCTCATTCAAATATTAATATACCTACCCACGACCAGACTTGTTACAATGCCAATCTCATCCAACAGCGAAAGTCACAAGTCCCCGACTATTATGCCACGCATTCCATGCAGCCGCAGACGGCTGCCTGCTTTATCGTATGCTGACCGGTGAGCATCTATCATTTCCCCAACTCTACTCTTGACTAATCATCGTCGCCAGGAGACCAGTTTTCGCCCACTCGGAATGTACTTGGGTACACGGTGATTGAATTCATCGTAAAAAGGAGTGTTTCAGCCGGAGCAACACCTCGGCTGAGCACGATTGATGGCGTTACTGGAAACTTATACTAGGTGCCGTGGTGGACAGATTCAACAGTACTATATCACAGCTTGAAGCTGATCTTGAGGCGGTCCAAGCTATGCTGTTGGGGGGCCTAATGAGCCCCCCCGCCCCGAGGGTGAAGATCTCCTGTTCGACCCTGAATATGACGAGATCCCCGAGGCTCATGTTGTCGCCCTGTTGTCGCAATAGTGTAGTGTGATTGAGAGTTTTGGTGTCTTTGAAAACTGCAATTTCCGCGGTCGCCTTTGAATGCCAATGGGGACATTCCATGGTGGGATTTTGGTTAGCGGGTTTTAATTGAATCGATTTGTTTGTCAGTTATGCTTAACAAAGACCTTTCACGTGACCACATTTTGTACCTTGAGCTGAAGGCAGCAAGTGGAGAGCCCGTGTCATCTCCATGGGTTGGTCAGGTTTTCCAGATGCAATAATCGAAGACTGATATCTGTCAGCAAGGCACTCTGTCATCTGCCAAGTCAAGTCTATTTTTGTCCCATCTACCCAGGTTACATTACTAACGTTAAGGGCACTACGGGAATAGATCAACCAGTCGGGTCCAATCATCACCCGCTAACACGACCGGTTCGAAAGACGGTTGTTTTTGTCAATCAGTAGCATTGTGAGGTTGGGCTTCAATCACCGCGCTGACGAAATCTCGCTGGACACCTCAAATGTCCGGAGGTAGCTACATGTCGCCCCGGCATCTCAGCATCCATACATCTCTCACTTCCACTTCACTATGTTGCTTCACGACTCCTGCCTCGCTATATTGCACCCTTTCGCTACTGCCTTCTCGTTCTCGGTCGGCTTTAGCACCCTGAGCCATGCTGTGAGCCTCACTCCGCAAGGCTGACGCCGCCATTTCGATAATAGAGTGTAAGACCTCTGGGGAAGATAGCAACATACATGGTTCATTCTATGTTTGAGTACTGCCGTCTAAGTATTCTGAGGTTTCGACATTCTTAAGAGGCTTGCAAGGTCTATTAACACGTACCCTGGTCAATCCATTGGCAGAGCTCAAAGGAGCCTTCGATGACTCCAAGGAACACCCGTCATGGTCTGCGTCTTGTTGTCATTAAATCAAGGCGGATGAACACATGAATTTGGCTCCTCACGTCGACATAACACGACAGACACTCATAGCCACGTCGGGTCGACCCCAAAAGAAATAACGTCCGAGTCTTGTTCCGCTTTGTTCTAGAGTTACCCAAAGAAACCCGTATCTCTTGAGTGGCCCTTATACAGAATGACGCGCATAGAAACAAAAATCCCATGTATACTAGATAGAAAGTATGCTACCCGTACAACCATTGATAACGGTTAAGAATACATTAAGTACAAAAAGTAACTGGTCTCCGTACCATGTATGTACGTACTCTCAAGATAGATTATGTTATGGCCATACATTTTCACTATTCCAAGGGACATTATTACGGGAATACAACCCAGAAATGCAATGAAAGATGGCTGTCTACCTCTAAAAAGACTGACGCCTGATTACAAGATCAAAACGATCTGAATCCTCATGCTTGTAGGACCTTACAGCTGCTGGGAATGGTCTACCTCCAGCCATGACCCTCTCTCCTGAGATGTGATACCTCGCAATCTGCGCGCCTAGCTGGCGTAGGGGCCGCAATCGGCGGCTGACTTCGTACGCAAATTCCGGGTGCCCGCAACTGCTGTGGGTTTCGATCAGGTCTGCCAACTCTCTGAAATACAAAGGGACACGTTGACTTATCTCAGCAACATCAAGTGCATCATCAGTTGTACGGTCACCGTTACCAGCTTCGCAGTTATCGTCATCAGCTTTGCAGTCACCGTCAGCAACTTCGCTGTCGCCACCGACAGGTTCGTATTCACCATCATCAGCTGAGCAGTTATCGTCATCAGCTTTGCAGTCACCGTCAACAACTTCGCAGTCACCGCTATCAGCTTCGCGGTCATCATCGACAGATTCCCAGTCATCGTCAACAGATTCCCAGTCATCGCCGTCAGAGCCATCGTAGTCCAGATCCTCTTTTGTTTCACTACATGTCGAATGTTCGGGGCATGTTTTGCGCATCCCACCATTTTCGTCGAGGAACTTGGTAAGGGATTTTTTACGCTTACACGTGTCACACTGCTGAGAGGCGCCGGTGGAAAATGTCGGTTCGGCGACTGTCAAGACTGGTAGCGAAGCGGTAGTATCCAGCTCAACGGTGCTCGCCGCGTCATGGCGGGCTATGTGATATTAGAACAAGTGCGTTTGAATCAGGCTAGGTGCACACGTGAGAGACATACTCGAGAGGGTTGGCATATTGTTATGGACTTTTTCGGCCTCGCTGTGGGTACTGTGAGTCGTTGCCATATTTGTGTGTAAAAACTTTGTTTTTGTTGTTCAAAGGTTACCATGATGGGGAAGAAAAGTATCCTTGAATCAACCCATGTCACGTAGTTTAGCCATTTCAGTCTGGGTTGTGGGTGCTGTGTGGCACGTGCCATGCCGATCTAGCAAATCGCCAACTGTCAGTACCACCATGCATGACCTCTGTTAACCCTAACGCTGACCAACTCACAAGAGTCTCATGCGTATGTATATAAATCTGCACACGCACTTCCTCTCTTGTTAGTTTTTATAACGGATATTATATTCTCTTTTACTACCATATCTACCTGACTACTACTAGCTTACTGTCGACGATCTGCAGAACTCGTCATATTCTCCAAAACATCCCGGTATGACTGTTAGGGTTTGCAAAAAGAACAGGGTCAGGCTGGGGTAACTCTGCAAAAAGGAACGACAAAAAGTAGAATGAGCCAACCCTGTCACCGTCCGTGCGTCGTGACTTCCTAATGGCACACATCACCAAGCCAAGACGACTTCGCTTCAAACTGCCACAGAGACAATACTAATACTGGCAGTCAGAAAGGCTCATCGTTAGTTGGCATCGTAACCTTTCCAATTCGTGGCCCTGTCTCCTCCCAATCCATGGAACTCATCGTCTACAGAGGTAATCTGGTGGGTCCCCCTGATGCGACCATGAGACTCTTCATCACAGTCAGCGAACAGAGTAACAACCCATGGGTGATTACTGAGGGATTAGGAGGTATGTTAACAACAGCCTAAGTACCTTGAGGCTAGCTCGAATTTGAGGCGTTGAGTTGCTAGCACATTTACAATTTCCGTAAAGAACACTCACACTGTTATGTTGAGATTGAACCAAATATACTTGGCATTACAGGTAATAATATACATACATGTACGATACAAATTAACACCACTACTTGAATAACGGATCTGTGGTTAGAGGAAATTCAATAACATTGATATACAAAGGAGCATCAGAATTGAAAAAAGTGTCCGAGGATGTTTAGTTAAAAGATTGTGAACAAACGTAACAGAGGCCATGAGAACAATTTCTAAAACTTGTATGATCCCGACGGTAATGCTGATGTAATAGCAACGCCCCGGTGCGTTGTTCAAGATTATGGTTCGATAAAGGGATTGGTAAAATGGTGATGTTATCGTTGAAATCCCGAGCTGACAATGATTTCACATCGGTGGCGCTGGAACATCAATCGCCCAGAGAGACTGCACACAACATTGATTCGTTTGGCGATTGTAAGAGTGTCCGTGGATATGCAAGTCACCAAACATTTCGGCCAATTTTGCTTCCTACAGGCACCACCAGCGCTCCAATCTGGCTGCTCGAAAGCGTGCTCGCTAGACTTTGCACTCATCACACTCGTTGGCGCTATTCCACCCGGGTGTGTTGAATTCGGAAAATCTGTCCCATATATGAGTAGGACAGTATGATGCAAGGCAATTAAGTCAGGCCAAAGGAGTATCTTGACGCAAGAGAGCGGCGCGGGCCGCATGCTGAGAAAGTGGAGTATGTCCTCTTCGGTAAATCCTCCATGATTTAGGACCGCAGCCGATGCGGCGTCAAAGTAGCCATCTTTGAGTATTCCGGTTTCAAACAAATGAGATGTGTTCAGCTATAATACTCACAAGTGATGTTTGAAGAAGTAAACAAGAACATAAGTCTGGGTTGCAGGCTACATGTAGCCTTTAACAACCCGCATTGACATGGTAGGAAGGAGGTGCCAAAGTCTAACAAGTATCCACCTTACAAGGGATTCAGTGCTATTCAGTGGAAATCGGCGTCATCATTATCGTGCAATGCAGTGACAAAGGCGAAGATGTAACCAGTGGGGATGAGTGACAGAGTGTACATTCACATTGACCAGCTTGGTTGTACCAGAACGGGTTGATCAAGCATGGCAAAGAACAAACGAAACATGTGTTTGTTCAAAACAGACCTGGCCGAAAAAGCATTTGGACATAAAAGGTTGCCTTTTGTCCGAAAGATAACCCTCTCTTTTTCTCTTCTCAATTTCCATCAACCAAAACTTGTCTTCTGAGGTTTGTATCAAACCAGGACTAGCTGTGTATTTGGCACTGGGCCTTGTGAGTAGTGTATCAGCAATGTGATGTCTGATCATGAATCTAACAAATTCAAATTGCTTATTAGCATTTTCCAATCGACCAAAATGCCTTCGTTCAAAGCTTTTCCCTGCTCTTGTGGACACCATGAGTGTTCTCCTAGTGCTCCGACTGGGAATCTGATATCCAGTCATTATCACGCCGCTCAACCAATGCAGCTCGCGCGTCCGGTTGTCGCTGGGTCACCAGCGCCCATCACAATTGGAAGGTGAGCCATTACATTAGCCTTTTTAGCGTTATACACGCTTATTGGAGCGACCCGGACGCTTTATTAATCGTTTAGGTGTGGGCCCTTTAGGCATTGGGCCTCGCCAGACAATCCGTTTGTCGTGCGTTCCTAAGAGTAACCCAGGCCAGTTAACCACTGGTGCCGAGCAGCGCTCAGCGGATGGCCCAAACTCCAACGGCAGATAAGCAACTCCCAGCCCTTCTGCAACATTCATAATGCCCCACCTATCACCCTGTTTTTTTGCCCACATTGTGGCTGGAGAGTCGTGAATGGTTTGGAACCACAGGGCGGTGCGTCTAACGGCACCAACAATGGCTCCAACAGGAGAAAGGGGACCGCTGGTGCACAAATTGGTCTGGGAAGACTACCGGCGAACAAAACAAACCGGGGCGTTCAGCAGGTGTTCATCCCAATTTTGGCAGTCATGTTGTGTGCCGCTTGATCGGTGATTTATAGTGGATGCGGGGGTTGAATGTATGAACCAGCTGCGGTGTATGAGTGAAAGAAGTGGGCTTCTTCCTCGGAACTTGATGCTGCGCCCTATCGTGGGGTGTGGAAACTGTATGATGCCGATACTGAAGGAAAATGATTTGACGGCAACATGTTTGGGATAGTATTTTTTTGGGACAGTGATTCGAAAATAAATTCTATTCAACGTTGTATTCATCCTCAACACCTATCTCTTCCATCGATAAATCACTACGTCAAACGCAATGCGAGTAGGCCACGTGAAAGATTTCATACCCTGATCTTGCAGTACGGTTACATTGGTCGGTACACAGCCAAGGAAACGGTCTGGTGGTTGTCTTTATGGATACGACCATTTCGTTACCATTGCTATTGTCTCCTTCAGAACAGCACGGTTAGTTGAACGACGACAAGTACATCGCATCAGCAGGGCCACTATGTTCAAGGCCCCTGACAATCCGAGCTAAATTAGAGTAGACACTCATCCACAGAGCAATGTAAGCAGACCGCGAACAAACGCATCTATGTCTGCCAAAGTCAGGCAGCTTGTTGGGCGAGCTTGCCAAGTTGTCGCCCATGAAGTTTGGTCCAGCACGTGATAATGATCCGGACAGGTAGCATGCACAGAGTGTTTGAGGGTACACAGAGCTCGATGCATGAACATAGTAGCAAATAGACTTAATTAGTCTCTTTCATCCTTTTCGCTTATGATTAAACCGATACGACAGATCGAAAAGAAGACTGCTTGCAGAATGGACACTGTCATAGCCAGACGCATGACCCGTGTTCACTGTTTTCTTCGTCTCTGATGACCGCAGATGACCCTTGCAAGCACCGACATTTCAACAAACACCTCAACAACGCCTGTTTAGCTTTATTTCATCCCATATGGTACTGTTTGCCAACAAACCATCTCAAATGGCTAAGTTATGTCGCTGACCCGCCCGCGTTCTGCTTTAGAATCTTCCAACATCTATGTTTCTCCTACGTTTGTGATCTTTTGTGACCTGACAACCGTAGTCGTCTACGGGATGCTAACGTTCCCCGCTTCTGTGATGCCAACTTGTCTTGTACCCTGCCAGAAATTTGCATCATCTCCAATTTCTCCTCTCCCTTGTTCCACGTGACCATTGACTGGCCTGTGGTACTGCATGGTGTGAGTGGTGACTAAGATGATACACTAATGGCACAAATAGTCAAACTGCTAAAGACTCAACTGTTCTTGCGGAGCCTTGGAGCGTCAAACTGGCGTTAAGTCAAAGTGGCTGCCAGGTGAAATGAAATAGGGATGGAATACCTCCCCCAAGTGTATGTAGCGTGTGAGCTACACTTTGTATCCCGTCTCAAACATTGCACGAGTTGCTAAAATTCCAGTGTCTATGGGTGAACACAGTGGGATAAACCAGATGATGAAACCCAGAAGTGAAGGCTTGCAACTCTAGAATGAACATCAAGTCCTCGACCCATACAGGGTCCTTTAATCGGTGGAAGTTCCCATCGGGGTAACTACTAAAAAGGCCAAAAAGAGATTTCAGGCCTTGTTGGGCAGGGTCTTTTCAGTCCGCGGCCGGATTCGAACCGACTAAAGTTTTGTCTTCTATCAGCCAGGCTAGCTCCCAACAGCTCCACCACGGTGACTTGTTTGTTGAAAATACAAGTGATGAATCACTATATAACCGATGGTACCTGCCGTGGATTTGGGTTGGCTTAGTAAGCAACCACTTCAGTCATGATTGACCTATGACTGGTGGTAAGATAAATACTAAGATTACTATCTATGGTAGTTAATGAGACTCGTATCTCTAGCTCACATTTATGTAAATGACCTGTGGATAGTCGCCCGAACAATTACTGACGTATTGCGATTGAGAAGGCCTATTTGAACGGAGCTATCACGCTGGCACAAGCCCAAAGTGTATTCTGGGTAACATGCATCACGCTGTGCTCTTTCAATATCTAATCCGCGAATAATCTATTTAGGCTTTGAGGTAATCATCACCATGTGCAAGGAGATGTTTTTGAGGTCGTCAACTGTGGGGCCACCTTAATGATCCTCCCGTCCCGATAGTGTGGGGTGTGTTGTGGGTGTGCGCACGTAATTATATTGAAATTATCCACAGCACAGCACCAGCGCGCAGATGCTTCAAGGTATTGAAACATAAGATTCGATATAGATGCACGCTACGGCTAATAACGCAGTGTCAACGAGAGGTTTAACACCTATGAGATCTCGGGTCGGCTCTGATGAATGTATGTATGTACATACAGCTTCTGACTAATCCTTGTCCACGTGATGGGTCGAGGGTTAGTAACCCTACCGTTCACTATCACACAATGCAAAAATTGATCATAAAGACAAAAGAACAAAGTTTTGGTATATTCAAAATCACCTAATGCAAACAAGTAGACCAGCAAAACTCCACGCATTGCAGCACATGGAAACCGATGCCCCGTTAGTTTCTATCCTCGGTCGGGCCAACCCATTCCACAACCCGGCCCTCTACCGCAGCACTCTTTACCTGCTTAACCAAGCAGGCATTCATGCCCAATGCCAAGCAATGCTCCTCATCCTCCTTCTTCACCGCATTAGCCGTAAGCGTTAAAATGGGCACACCCCCCATGTACTGTGGATTGTGAGCAGGAAGAGACGATGAACAGATGGCTTTGAAAAACTTGATTGATTTGAGAAGAGGAAAACCTAACAAGGGATTTCCAATTCTACGAACTATAAAAAATACCAGAAAGACAGACTAAGATACCCTAAGGCAACAACCCCAACTATCTATCCATGCTCCTTCAATGTAAAAGCCGTTCGACATGTGCCCCGTTAAGTTTGTATCCTCCCGCAAGTGCCGTGCGCACGCAACCCGTTCATCCAGGGCATCTGGTAGTCCACCAGAACGACAGATGGCGTATTCTCCCCGGGGGACTGCCACGCCCGGAAGCGGGTCAAAGCCTGGCCCCCGTTGTAAAGATGACGGATGGGGGGAAAATTCAGCTGATCCAACACTTTGATCAGCAGACGGGCGTCCAGCCAGTTCTGCTCGACAAGATTCCGACCTCGTCGGGTGGAGGGGGGTTCTGGATAGTCAAGCCTGGATGTTTAGCACTGGCCGTCTGTTTAGCCGGCGGAAGAGGGGGCGAAGATGGCGCCATAAGAAACGGGACCTCAATGGTCACCTTGGTATCCTTGGTTCCGCCGGGGGCGGGAGACTGAACATCTATCGAGCCTCCCGTACGCACCAAAAAAGTCCTGCACTTCGCGAATCCAAATCCGGTGTCGCCAAACTGGTTGCTAGCGGAAACATGGCCCTGCTTGAGGGATTCCCAAATCCCTCCAACTTAGCCTTCTCGGGGCCAAAACTATGGCCCTCAACAACGAAGCGGACCGTAAACCTGTTCTTGATGAGGGACACAATCCCGAACTTGGGATCAACGGTCCAGTCCTAGCCGAGCTTGCCCTCGTGGTCGAGGGCATTCTTCAAAATCTCGCTGACACGCTGACTATAGCCGACAACGCGAATATCCTGCACTCCGCTGCCGTAAACCCGGCGAAAATTCAATTTGCCTTCCGTAGAGCGAATGGCAGGCATTTCAGTGCAGGCAGCTAGAACGCCTGAAAGAGAGAACTCAGTAGTGTTAGAAGACATCTTGTGAACTTGGAATGTAAAAAATGAAGAAGGTTGGTGATGTGTTATAATAGGACCTTGACTGTGCGCCCAATGTCGTTAATTTGACATTTTTGTGCTGGAGGCACGAAGTTTGACTGACAAGATCAAGGGGAAAACGCCCCACTAAACATGAGATCAGAAGTCCCGGAAAATCTTGTTTGTTATTTGTTAGTTGCATCATGGAAATAGAAAACAGGGAACATCATCCCTCGGGTTTTTCCTCAAATCTAGAATACCTGGGGATTCAATATTCTGTTGACTTTCCCATGTTGCCCTCGCAATACGCCTAGATTCTCTCTCTAAGTGACTCGAATGCCCTGGAGCAACAAGAACTGCTCCGATGACTCTCTCTGCAGTGCTTCCCTCCCACAGCATGGAAACAAAATCAGTTCCCAAACCGGCGGCCCGTGATGTGGAGTTCAGTGACTTTTTTGGTTTCATGCTCCAACAGTATGGATGTCACAGGTGACGGGAAAGGGATGAGCTCGAATTTAAGCGTGGACAGTAGGGTAGTGAACACATTGAAAACATTCACGCCAGCAAACTAGCTTTTGTTGGCTGTGCCGTCTTGGACTAGACCCTAATCGAATAAAGGACCTCTTAACATGTTCACCTTCCGGTCCATGTCTCCAGTGAAAAGCGTCACCGGTGCGCGCATCAGCACTTTTTTCAACTTGATTTTCACCTCTACAGTCTTTCCTCCAGCATGACACCTTCGTGGATTGTAGTAGTTGTGTCAAACTGTCTCAAATACCCATTGTCACTGGACCTCTTGCTGACTTTCGATTAAGGGTGTGACGTTGAAGTGACTCCCTGCAGTGCTATGTTGTGTTCCTCGACGGGCCATTTCTCGGCCCGTGCGTGTGCGACCAGAATCTCACCTATTTGGATCCGGGGTATATCCCGCTACGCCCGGGATGTATGAAACGAAAGTGATGATCATGAACCTTGATGAACGCGGGACCTCAATAATCATTCTCCATACCGTCACGAAGTTTCTTTGGGCGTAGCCCGTCAATATGGCCCCGGGGGGTTGCTTCAGGTGTCTGTCGAACAGGTTCCGGACGCCGTGGTTGCTTGTTTGAGTGAGGACTAGATGTATGGGTTCTTATGTCACGGCTGCTGGCTTTCACCGCTGCCAGGATAGCTGGGCGTGAGGTTTAGTCGCGCGCGCAGTTATTTTCCCTCGTCTTGCTTGTTGTTTTGTTGTAGTTTGTTTGTGGGTTTGTTATGCGGGTGTTTGGCTCCGGGCATCAACAAAATATATTTGATATACGTTTAGTAGGTAATATTCCATCTCAAACGTGAAATTTCGCCTTCTGATTTCTACATTGTCCATTCCCTGTTGTTGGTACGATATCTGAACCGACTATTTGCTCCGTCAGACAAACTGTCCTTACCAGGCCACTGATGTCACCAAACTTTGTGGGCTGTATTCAAGTAAGAAAAACCATACAATGAAGGGTTCCGGGTAAGATATGAAATGTCGAGGCTACGTAGATGACGCTGTAACGGGCCATCTCACTGTGCTTTATAAACTATAACATTCACAGGATTCTGCGAAATTTACCACTTGAACTACAATATGTTCTACCAGGGTCCATGATTGACACGGCAGGCTTCCATTACGTACAGGGCCTATATTGTTGGGTTCTTCACTGCAGTGTCACATGCCACCGTTGGTTTGAACGCAACCCTATCTCCGTGCAACCTTAGTGATAAACACACGTGAGATGAAGTGTTTATCTCGGGAAACATCCAGCCGAACATTTGAGGAACCAGCAACAGAACGGTGGTAAGATCATCTGTCTTTTTTCTGCAATTACTTAGGAGAGTGGGAGGCTATTATGTCCAATTTGTTGACAACATACGATGTGAAAACAGAGCACATTATTGTTTTCCAAACCATTCAGCTTTCATCCCCACATCCGTTGTGACATCAATCTACTTTCTCATCAAATCGAACCTTTAATACACCATGCCTAACACGTACTTCAATGAACGCTTGGAGGCTATCCTGGAACCCAGATATCAAGAGGCAGTTTCGGTCTTAGAACAGCAAGCTGAAGCCGAGGGTAACAAATCTAGTGAGCATTTATCCCACCAATTAAGTCATAGTTTTCAATCTAACCGACACTTTTCCAGCCCCGCTGAGTGTGAGGGTGGATGCATTATGGACCCAATTCGTCGCTACTCAGCATAGGGGCCATCTCGATCGACGTAAGCTGGAAGTGGATCTCGCAAGGGCAGACAAAAGGCCGTCTACTAGCCAGGCTCACACTGCCTCTGGTCCGGACACAAGCACAGTTGGAAATATCCCGACGGTACCCAAGATGGGCCGGGATTTCCGCTTGATTTGGCCCAGCTTACCGCAATACTGGGCCAGGTTACCCTTTTGGACATGCACTACATGCATTCGATAACGCCGGATTCCTATCGTCTGGAATTGTTCCTCGTGTCACGGAATGCAGACTGCAGTCAGGTCTTACGAGAATTAGAAGTGTCTTCCGGTGGGTCACAGTTGGTGTATATCATCTGCGATGATAGGGCGGCAGGAGAGAGAGATTTCGGAGATTTGGTGTTGAGGAACGGGTATACAACCCACGACAGCGCAGAAGGGGTCGTCCAATGGATTGAAGACTATCTTTTAGCCCGTTGAGTAATGAATGCTAGTTATTCAAATGGAAATGGTAATACTTTAGGGACTACATGATCTAGTGGAAACCTTTTTGAACCCCGTTGTTATGCCATTTTCACTCATAGGCTGAGTGGTAACTGCAATGCAACAAACAAAGACGTGATGATACAAATCTATGGGGGGAGACGAACCTGTCGCTTCACCCAAAATATTAAAGAATACAACAACAGCTTGACTCAAAATACACGAAAAATAAAAAGGTAAAAAGGAAGCATACAACACCGGGTATTCGCACGTGGTCACCCACCGTACTACTAATCCAGCGCTCTGTGGCTTGACTATGGGGGAGCAGACGGGACCCCGTATTTTCCGCAGGCTATGGTCGTATGTGTCAATATTGAGAGTAACTTGGGCTTATGAAGATTCGAAATTCCCGTTGCTAGTTGCCTTCAACCTTCTTCCTTAATACCCTCGGAATGGTACCTTCGAGGTTGGCGATGCCATTTCCTTCGGACACGGGCTGGATTTTCC
>JSUI01006082.1:0-19471 GCA_000833645.1 Huntiella omanensis | reverse complement strand
ATCTTTGGAATTGAACTTTACAACCTGCCAGCATGCATGTGCATTGTCCTGAACTATCCACAGCCCAACCTCGCCCCTTGTCCCGGCTAATGCCCTGTATCCTATACTGCGGCTCCCTATATTCGTGGCCTGTGTTCTCTCTCTCCGCCAAATGATTAGCCGCCGTCTGAGACCACCACTTCGCCTCTTATGCCACGTCTTCCGCGATGACAAAGGCGAAGTAGCCGGATTCNGGACGACGAACGTTGAATCTTTGGAATTGAACTTTACAACCTGCCAGCATGCATGTGCATTGTCCTGAACTATCCACAGCCCAACCTCGCCCCTTGTCACGGCTAATGCCCTGTATCCTATACTGCGGCTCCCTATATTCGTGGCCTGTGTTCTCTGCCTCCGCCAACTGATTAGCCGCCGTCTGAGACCACCACTTCGCCTCTTATGCCACGTCTTCCGCGATGACAAAGGCGAAGTAGCCGGATTCCTCCCGAGTTCAAAACCACCGGTACTGAGTGGATACATATGTACATAGGCGCGTTTCAACGTCAATCTAGCTAGAAACCTAGAGTTCCGGTATGGTATCTGTTGATGTTGTTCTTGTTGGATCACGAGGTAAGTATAGTTATTTTGTTTACACCGGTTCGTTCTTTCTACTACATACATATCAGGCCTAAAATGTGAATACATGTCAGACCAAAACGTTCCCCTGGACTTATCTAGCGTCGGACTATGTGATTTACATCTTGGCTGGGGTTGTGGAATGGCCGTAGAAAACACTATCTTGTCTGGAATTCAAACTTCCCGGGCGTTCAAACTGTCTGCGTGACAACATTCCATTTTGGGTTGCATAAGATGATTGCCACCACAACAAGCCGTGGTGGGGCTTACTACATATATACAGTCACATACGAGATTCTTTAAATACATATGCATATGTAGTTGTTTCCGAGCATCCTTTTGACAGTCTTTGTCTTAATCTGTTAGACTCAACACTAAACAACATCAGACTTTTGACCTGACCGTNGTGACAACATTCCATTTTGGGTTGCATAAGATGATTGCCACCACAACAAGCCGTGGTGGGGCTTACTACATATATACAGTCACATACGAGATTCTTTAAATACATATGCATATGTAGTTGTTTCCGAACATCCTTCTGACAGTCTATCTTAATCTGTTAGACTTAACACTAAACAACATCAGACTTTTGACCTGACCGTTAGTTCGACTTTTGGTCTGTTTTGTATAGCCTTGCCCTCTTAATATGATTTAGAAACCATTGGCTCGACACTGCCCCGAATAGCTTATTTGAAGTGACAATCCTCCCTCTGTTTGCGCAAACATGCGCAGGGTTGGAATAAACCCACATTCTCCTGCAATATATCTTACAAGCTCATCAGGTTAATGTGGTTTGTATGGTCTAAACTCTAACTATGTATGCAGCTTTTCGCCAACTCTCGATTTAGCTTCTTGATATATTCGGCATCACCTCGATCTATGCGCAAACATTACCTAACCTCTGGGCTTTCTTCAATACTTACTGTTATAGTCATTCCACAAGTGATAGCAGTCCAATATCAATGCAAACTCACATGACTGTAACGTCCTGCATCGGTTGAGTCGGCGAGATAAGAAACAATGCAACCTCTGTCTTCTGGAACTGACATGTCACTAAACGGAATGAAATGCAATAGTATGTACACAATCTTTCACAGACGAGGTCTTCCAAATGTCACCACGCAGAATGAACTGTACTCGTCACTTTTTATGCCTTGTTTATCATTAAGTCTCCGAAACTCCTCAAGACATTGTAAATATGTACAAAACCACCATCATATACCATACATCTCCATCTCAAAGCCTAACCGTGACATCCAGAAACTCAATCGTCCATTCTCTCCTACCAAGAATCTCTCTCATCCAGCCCAAACCCAAGCCCGTCCATTCCTCACCCATCAACCCAGCTTTAGCCGCCTCCGACTCCGGACAACCATATAAACAGCTACCCGGACCGACCACCGGTCGCGGTACAAACCAATTCACGCCAAAGTCAAAGAAGCAGTGGTCGGCCCAGTAGCATGACGTGAAGCATGTTACCAAGAGGAGCAGTGAACAGTACATGCACGGCCGCGAAATCAAAAAGTTGAGGAGGAAAAAGGTGAAAATGAAGATGGGCGGCGCATTGGTGGGGATGAAAAGGAGAGGAATCCAGCTATGGTTGGCCGTGTTAATGAGATTTGTTCTTCGCTCTTGATGATACTGTCGTCGGCCCGTGAGAGTCGGTCGTCTCCGGACTAAACTATGATTACTAACCTGCGAAGGCAAAACATGGTGGGCAATGAAACTCTTTGTCAGCAATTCTCTTGAGATTCAGCCACAAATCAAGCAAGTAGGTCACAGATGTAAATCTATGTTATATATCTGAATCGTCTGTCTGTATGGTCCTGGCCAGCCCGAACTTCCACGTCGCCAGAAATACAAATGGACAATTGTACGGTTCCTCTCGGTCGTCCAGGGCCGTCCGGTTCACCACTATATTACAACGGGAGACGAAATAAAAAGTGCGAAAATGCAAAAGGAAGAAACGAGACTCAAATGAGATGAAATGACCATGACAATTTGCCTTTTCTATTTGACAGTTGNTCGCTCTTGATGATACTGTCGTCGGCCCGTGAGAGTCGGTCGTCTCCGGACTAAACTATGATTACTAACCTGCGAAGGCAAAACATGGTGGGCAATGAAACTCTTTGTCAGCAATTCTCTTGAGATTCAGCCACAAATCAAACAAGTAGGTCACAGATGTAAATCTATGTTATATATCTGAAGCGTCTGTCTGTATGGTCCTGGCCAGCCCGAACTTCCACGTCGCCAGAAATATAAGTGGACAATTGTACGATTCCTCTCAGTCGTCCAGGGCTGTCCAGTTCACCGCTATATTACAACGGGGGACGAAACAAAAACTGCGAAAATGCAAAAGGAAGAAACGAGACTCAAATGAGATGAAATGACCATGACAATTTGCCTTTTCTATTTGACAGTTGTTGAGCGCAAATGACTTTTGGTTGATATCCCGGTTCCACTTGTTATGTTTGTGATAGGGTTATTTGAAATCATAGTGCATATCGGTTACACGTGATGCTCGAATAGGGTTATGAAATTTGCTTGTGTTACCTTGGAGGAGCCGAAATGGGTAGTGGGTATCAGTGTCATGATGAATGAATGAGATTGATAGTGCCAAGACGGATACATCACTATATCTCAGACTTTTCTCATTTCTCTTTATCTCGGAACTCTTATTTAGAATGTCCCTTCAAGTCTTACGTCAATCCCTCCGGCCGGGTCGGCCCATGTGCCGTGTATCACTCACTCGTTCCAGTACACTCCATCGCAGATTCACAACACGCGTGGCAAACCNCCCGGTTCCACTTGTTGTGTTTGCGATAGGGTTATTTGAAATCACAGTATACATACATCAGTTACACGTGATGCTCTAATAGGGTTATGAAATTTGCTTGTGTTACCTCAGAGGAACCGAAATGGGAAGTGGGTATCAGTGTCATGATGAATGAATGAGATTGGTAGTGCCAAGACGGATACATCATTATATCTCAGACTTTTCTCATTTCTCTTTATCTCGGAACTCTTACTTAGAATGTCCCTTCAAGTCTTACGTCAATCCCTCCGGCCGGGTCGGTCCATGTGCCGTGTATCACTCACTCGTTCCGGTACACTCCATCGCAGATTCACAACACGCGTGGCANGTGTTGGTGATGAACTTGTAGGCCAAGTAGAGAGCATTTCTAAGGGCTTATCAGAGTTGATGGTAAGTGAAACTACATGATGATGCCCAGGGTTATCGTGACTCTAACGATACCAACAGAACACGGATTGGGTTTTTGGTCAAACACCAAGGTTCAAGCTTGACTCAAAACTACGGAAAGATGCTGCAGCTACCTATACTCTCGCTGATGGTGTAAGTAACCCCTCGTCTCGGACATTTCCGACGGTATGCCACGTTCCGGTTNGGAGTCTCCTAATTTGAAACGTATCTCGGGGTTGTTACGTAGTCCTGGTAGACCGTGGATTGAGGCGAGAGGTGTAGAAAGTGTTAGATCGCCTGTACAAAATGTGGATTTGAGAATGGCGGAGTTTGAAGAAGCTGTCTTGAGAGAATGGAAAGAGATGTACGGCGAGACAGAGGCTGTACGCGTTGGTGATGAACTTGTAGGCCAAGTAGAGAGCATTTCTAAGGGCTTATCAGAGTTGATGGTAAGTGAAACTACATGATGATNGAAGTCAACATGTCTCAACTTGCGGCCTTGTCCAGCGGGAAAGATGGAGTCACACCATTAGTCTACGGCGACGAACAGGGTGATTTCCCCGTCCATCTCGTCCGACGCCGAAGTGGTGGTGGCGCAGTTTTCCATGATTTCGGCAACATCAACTTCTCAGTCATTGCGCCATCTGAGGGGTTCGACCGAGACCGTCACGCCAACATGGTTGTTCGCGCTTTGCATTCTCTCGGGGTAAACTCGGCGCAGGTTAACTGCCGTCACGACATTATTGTGGCACCCGAGGGTATCGAGTTGCCAAAGGCCGAGTCGGGCGCTTGTAAGGCGGGTATCCCCGGGACGTTCAAGGTTTCGGGAAGTGCGTATAAGCTGACGCGGCTGCGGTCGTTGCACCACGGGACGTGTTTGTTGGAGTCTCCTAATTTGAAACGTATCTCGGGGTTGTTACGTAGTCCTGGTAGACCGTGGATTGAGGCGAGAGGCGTAGAAAGTGTTAGATCGCCTGTACAAAATGTGGATTTGAGAATGGCCGAGTTTGAAGAAGCTGTCTTGAGAGAATGGAAAGAGATGTACGGCGAGACAGAGACTGTACGTGTTGGTGATGAACTTGTAGGCCAAGTAGAGAGCATTTCTAAGGGCTTATCAGAGTTGATGGTAAGTGAAACTACATGATGATACTCAGGGTTATCGTGACTCTAACGATACCAACAGAACACGGATTGGGTTTTTGGTCAAACACCAAGGTTTAAGCTTGACTCAAAATTACGGAAAGATGCAGCAGCTACCTATACTCTCGCCGATGGTGTAAGTAACCCCTCATCTCGGACATTTCCGACGGTATGCCACGTTCCGGTTTATATACTAATGCTACTATAGGAGTCTATTTCATTTTCGTGTGCCCATGGAAAGATTGAGTCCCTGGAAATCAATCAGACATCTGTGGAGCTTCCAACAGAGCAAAAACTATATGAGATTCCAAACTGGGTGGACTACTTGGCATATCTTGGCTTAAGTTCAGATTCTGCAGGTCGTATTGGTGATTGGACGAACCAAGTACTAGGAAGTGCTTGGATTAACGGTCGCTTTTCGCACAATGAAAAGCTGTAGAATATGTTAATATGTGCACACATAATATCAAACAAGGGACTTCCCTAGTGACACAAGAATCGTGTCTTCATGTGACCTGTCAAGTCATCACTTCACACAAACTCTTGCTGACAAAAGCCGACAAGAAAGACAGTTGAAAGAATTACTGTATTTGGTAATTCGGTAAAGCTATCTCCAATTAGCTTATTTAGGATGTCTGCCAAGCATTAAGTCTCGATGGCAAGAGCATTTCCAATCGGTCGGTCATCTGTGGAAAAGTGCTAGACTACAAACTAACAACTGAGTGATTGACGGATCGGGTCGGCGTCCGGAGCAAATTAGGCAACACGGGAGCTTCAGTTTTACAGCTGGCAAACATTGGGTAGTGAGTGCCACGAGGCTAGTATTCAGGATTGAGGCTTTCTTAGGTGAGACATGGATACCGACGGATATAACCAAATGACGGAAGAACGACGGACCGACAACAGCCAGACACCGGACATTTGGGGGCGGCAGCGGCGAGATTGGGCCGAAATGTATAGGTGGTGTGGCCACTTCTGGGTTTGATGGAGATGGTAATGGCTGCGGGTTCACATTCCTAATTGGAGGAGGTGTAAGGTGACGGAATGAAAGGCAAGGGCAAGACTTGAGCCGCACTAGGTCAGCATAAGCTAACAGAAGTCAGCAGATACTTTCTCTTTTGAGGATAGGTTTTGAGCGGAAAGAGTCAGGTAACGTGAAGATGAGGTGGCAATAGACGGGGTCGGGATTGTGGAGACTGTGGAGGTGGATACCGAGGTTTACAGGGGACTTGTTAGAGAACGTCGGAGGAGCTTGAAGAGGAATTGTAAGGAAGGAGGGAAGGAATGGTGGTATTTTGAGGGTTCACTTGATGCGCGTGGACTGATTCTGTATGATACATGTGTATTCATGAGTGATACCCTGTGGAGGGACGGATATCGGCGGGGCAAATAAGTGGGAAAGAACGTTGGAAATATCCATGAGCTTTGCTTTTTACCCGCAATTGGGGGCCAAACCAATGTAGTATGTTCCGGATCATGATGAGGAATCCGGGGAAATCACACATGGAAGGTTACTCGCTTGTCACTTCCCTTTCCCATTGATGATGACCCCTCATTCTCCTTAAACCCTCCTTCACTTTTATACCAGGGTTTATTTTAAGTCCCCAAACCCTGTCTTTTGTCACATCACATCCGTTGTTGTCTCGGTTGTAATGCGGGGTTCGTCGGCCCTTTTCCAATCCCATATATCCAAGTATATCTACAAAGACATCCGCAAAGGTACGTGTATCCCGATGTCAATGATGAAGGTTTATGCATATTCGATATGGGTTTGCGCACTCATGGCATGGCAATCATTCCATTGTGGGGAAATCTCCGGTTCCAAGTTTCCCAATTTAGACAAGTACAACCGATGAACCCTTGCCGCAGACAGGCGAGCGAACTGACCATGAACACATATTCCAGCTGTGGACACTTTGAACAAGAGAAATGACGAGTCGTGCGTGAAGAGAAAACTCACCATCTTGCCATACATTTCAAGACGTTGCCACAAGTCACCAGAGTTTGTCAAAGTAAATGATGACAGGAAACGATGCACTTGGAACGGGCAACATGCATGGCATCTCGGCGGTCAGGACCGAACGGTTTACTTGGCGGTAGATGGGGTTACTTTGGCGGATTATCTGGGGTACAGGCGGTCGGTGGAGGAGGTAATTTGGCGGGTCAGTTCGTGGCGAACGCTTCCAATTCTGGGGAAAATATGACATTTTTCAGGTTTCTTTTTTCCGCTCTGGGATTTGGACGCTTTGGCAAAGTTGGAGATGTACAAGAAAATAGAAGAATTTTCTCTTGTTTTCCATGTGTAGCTCCTACATGTCGATGTACATACATATGTACCCTTTATTTCTGCACTTCCATCAACATGCGTGTTATCAACGGACATGACCACCGAGATAACAACATGTTGCCCGGTCGTCATGTCTTTTCAGTGGGTCCCTCCCGTTCATTGACCCGTCGGACCTGGCCGCCATCTGGTAATTCCATNTGCCGCAGACAGGCGAGCGAACTGACCATGAACACATATTCCAGCTGTGGACACTTTGAACAAGAGAAATGACGAGTCGTGCGTGAAGAGAAAACTCACCATCTTGCCATACATTTCAAGACGTCGCCACAAGTCACCAGAGTTTGTCAAAGTAAAATGACGACAAGAAACAATGCACTTGGAACGGGCAACATGCATGGCATCTCGGCGGTCAGGACCGAACGGTTTACTTGGCGGTAGATGGGGTTACTTTGGCGGATTATCTGGGGTACAGGCGGTCGGTGGAGGAGGTAATTTGGCGGGTCAGTTCGTGGCGAACGCTTCCAATTCTGGGGAAAATATGACATTTTTCAGGTTTCTTTTTTCCGCTCTGGGATTTGGACGCTTTGGCAAAGTTGGAGATGTACAAGAAAATAGAAGAATTTTCTCTTGTTTTCCATGTGTAGCTCCTACATGTCGATGTACATATGTACCCTTTATTTCTGCACTTCCATCAACATGCGTGTTATCAACGGACATGACCACCGAGATAACAACATGTTGCCCGGTCGTCATGTCTTTTCAGTGGGTCCCTCCCGTTCGTTGACCCGTCGGACCTGGCCGCCATCTGGTAATTCCATTGACAAACTACCTGCAGCCATCCCTCCACAGTCACACAGCAGGTCAAAAACGCCGTAGTACTTGTATGTAGTAAAAAAGAAGAAGAAGAAAAGAGACAAGTCTTCTCCGCCTCTGGTATACAGACCATTGAGACACCCTCTTCCCCCCACGCTGGTACCGCTGGTTGTTGTGTAGATCGTGACAAACAAGTTCACAAAGGGTCCCGACAGATGAACNTATACGGGCCGAGACGAGAGACTTCTTCTTAAAGAGACAATCAAGGGAACGGACATGTTCTCAAAAGAGAATACTAGAGAAAAGAACGTCGAGAGGAAACAACGTGCATCCCCAGTTTGCCCCGCTCTTTGCCACTATGCGATGCACCAGGTAGACAGACAATCAACAAGCGCTCAACCTAAAGTCGTAATCACTACCGACAACTAAAGCCCATGTTCCCGGCGACGGCTCGTCGTGAGGTCTTTAACGACAAGTCTACTACTGTAACAGGCTACGCCATGCAATGACACAGCGGAAGGTTAAAACGGACAGTGTTCGGCGCATTGCGGGTGTGTACTTGACGTGCGTGCGTACGGGAGCGGGTCAATGATACTTTACGTCCATACCATGTCATAAAGCGGCGAGAAACAACGGTGAGGCCTTCTTGTTGGTCTGGGGAAATAGTAGAAAAAGGTGGGTGTGACTACGAGTACATTGTACATATGTACATATATGTATGTGGTGTATTGAACATATAGCGGGGTCTCTTTCCTGGGGCGGACAATCCAGAATGCAAGGGGTGGAAAGAAGGACGACAAGCTGACTGGTCATGGATGGCTATACACAAGTTGTCTGTTTTTTCGGGCGATGGGAGATATTGTCTCTGTATATGTGCCAGGCAGGCTATTGAACATGTCTCTAATAACAAGGTGACATTGGTAGGCTGATTAACTCTTGGCCAAGTCAGATGGTATGTATGTACATATGTAACTTGTTTGTCCCTCATGTTGTCGTCCTGTCTTTCGAGGCCGTCATTGAAAAATTCAAGAATTCGCGCTTGATATGTATTTAGCCGGAAACAACCCTCCCCTGGTCGTGTTAGTCAAATCCTCCCTTCTCTTCCCCAGAACGCCAGGTCAAGAGGGCCAAGCGCTCATTGGCTATAATAACTGTAATGCTAGGTTTGGGCCAACTCGTTGGATCATAGCATCGTGGGATTTGTGGAGTCTTGATGCATGTGTGCATATTGTATGTACATTGTATGTGTATATGTATCAAGGTACATGTGTACACACATCCATTTTGACAATGGCTATGTCTTTGTTTGTCTCTATCTGGCCGAACAGAACAACGTCGATCCCGATATCAAAAGTCTAATATCGCCCGTCCAAGTATTATGTGGGGCGGGGTTATATTACATATGTAATAGGGTTACATGGCTGAAATTCCACATCAAACTAGAAACACGAATTCCGTCCATAGTTTCCCATTAAGGCATGCGTTGTTTTCCGCCAACGTCACACATCTAATCCCCGGACGTGGAAATCAAAAGAAAGTCAACGAAGCATCTATTGATGCCCAACTTGTTCTACTATGCAAAGACATGCAGCAGCTTACCAGTAACTTGTTTCGATACGGTGCAGCCAGCCAGCGCCTCAACCTGCCGAGAACCCTGGTCCTCAACCAAAAGGTAATCCGAGGCGCCGCCTGCCATTGGATCGTCTGTTGGTCTGTTATAATGTCAGACCGCTGTAATCTGAACAAAGAAAAGATGGCAAGTAAGGAAAAAAAAGTGAGGCTTAGAGGGAACGCATATTGGGCTCCCCTACCTCCTTTCCCCCTTCCTTTGCCGAACAGCCCAACGAAGAATCCGATATCCACATGCCCCCGTGTCGCTAGCTATCTATTTCGAGTCTTGCATTCCAGTGAGAGTTCGCTTGTGATCCCTTTGGTCTTGCTCACTCTTCTAGTAAGCTCTTGCCGACCAGCCTTTTGGTTGCTATGGGATGTACTTGGATAAACCTATATCGCAAAAGCTCCCTTCGGATTTGTATTGTAAACTCCGTCAAAATATCAGATGCCATTAACAACAACAAAAGGTCGGAAGGAATAATGTCATTCTAGGTTTGAAATCCGAGTGGCAACTAGCTGAATCATGCAGAAGTGTAATCGAAAAGATAATCCAGAACTTGATCAGTTCCAGGTCGATCATGTCCGCCGACGGCAACACTGTCTAAGATTTACATATACAATAGGGTTATAACAACGTAACAAGGGTTACCCATATGGCAATGAATTCTGTTTGTCATGCATCATACATTGAGGCTCTTCTTTGCCACGATTATGTCTGTCGCTGTTAACCGATGACCCGCATTCCATGATTTACTTTTTTACATAATTTAACCGCTAAACAACGTCACTTAAAACTCAATCATTGAAAAAAAAACTGCATATCTCAAACTGCGGCGTTGGAATAACCAAATGTATTCGTTGCTTCATCTTCGCCACATGTGCCGTTTATAGCCAAGCGTCAAACAGCCCTAACATGTTTCCTATGCTTTCCGCTATTCTAGGGAATGTTGGACGATCAACGTGGCCCAGTAGCCCCAAAACTCCGGGTTATCTTTCACACCGACATAATATGTGTTTTCTCCATCTTTACTATTGCATACATATGTACACATGAATGTGTTTCTGTCGTGCCGCTGGGTTTTGTCCTGGCAATTCGTTTGAGACTAGATGACTTCCATGGATCGATNCTTCGCCACATGTGCCGTTTATAGCCAAGCGTCAAACAGCCCTAACATGTTTCCTATGCTTTCCGCTATTCTAGGGAATGTTGGACGATCAACGTGGCCCAGTAGCCCCAAAACTCCGGGTTATCTTCCACACCGACATAATATGCGTTTTCTCCATCTTTACTATTGCATACATATGTACACATGAATGTGTTTCTGTCGTGCCGCTGGGTTTTGTCCTGGCTATTCGTTTGAGACTAGATGACTTCCATGGATCGATGCAGTCAGTAGTAGAAACATGACTTTAATTCTTTGACTGATCCAGGGCCAAACTCCGAGCACCCACAGGAACCTGCGGGACGCCATGTCCATACTGTACATTCACATGTACAACCCACATACAGACCCTGTCAACTGTGAATTTCTGGCAGCAACTAGAGACGACGGGAACGGGAATCTATGAATCTACGCTCAGCTAACCCCTACCATGCCATGTCCGCATGTCGTCCCCCAGTCTAGGGCCAACCACCGTAACTCCCCTCCACCGCCCATTATGCACAACAAAGCCTGTACAGTCATCCCCTACTCTGCGGCAGGGTCCGTCACTGCCAGTCTCGTGACCTATTCTCGACCTACAGATCGTCCGTTCGGCCATGCAGTTATGTGGGGTTGTCCCGGTGTAGAGGGGGCCATTCTTGGCAGCTTTGTGGTTGCCGAGGGCACTATCGTGACTTTTGATCCGGGCCGTGGGGAGAAGGAAGCGAAACCTGATGGATGGAATGACCAGGACTGACTGATGGGGGAGCTCTCGTTGACGCTGGAAATTTCGATGCGGCCCCGTTGCACGGCGGGTTGGTGTGTCACAANGGGGGCCCTGTGGTCGTCTGGGATTCCCGGGGCGCCTTTCGTCCTGGGTGATCGCTGGTAAAGGAGGAAGCTGGCCGAGGTTAAACCAGCCGTCATGTTGCGTTAACCAAAAGCCAGTCTGCCGGTTGTTGTGTGTATGTACTCCAGGCCCCTGGTTGTTTCCGGACGCCTCATCCAGTCTTTGGTGGCTTGATGATATACTTTTTAACCGCTTTAAAGTCCTACACTCCGTTTATGGTTTTCGGAAGAGAGGCGACCGACAGAATAGTCTTCTATAATCACCCCTCTTCCATAGTTGTCCACGTACAGTTTGTCACATCGTTTTTCGCACGCCACACTGTGGCTTGATAAGCCGCTGGCCCTTATTCAGAAGCACAGTGTCACGCCATTTGTTCATCCGTGCTAGTGGCACTGCCGTTACTGCTTCTGGTTCTGCATCTTGACCGGCACCTATGTAGCTGTACGTACATACTTGTTGTTGCAACTTGTAATGAATCTGCAAGTATAGAATGAACAAGATTTACTTGCCATATGTGGCCAGTCCCCCCACCATAGTCGTATGTGTGTAGACATAGAGTCGTTCCCCCCTTCTGAAAATTTGCCAAAACTGGCCTGATTTTCTTGTCAACAACACCCTGTGCTACGACAATGCTTCTTTGCCCATCCCTACTTCCTTGATCTCTCGTCCATTCCTTCTCCATCGTCGCCCTTCCTTCCTTGGAGCTTTTCTCTTCCTTTTCTCTCGATAGGAGGGGATAATATTGTATACTTTGCCATGTCTGTTCCATCAGGCCCTCAATCCAAAAATTTACTTCCCCTTGGATGTTGTCAGTACAACCCGCAAATATAGAAATAGAAGTCATCTCAAAATCCACATGTGCCAACCCTGCTGATTTTGTTCACGCCCCTTCCCCTCGTTAAACACCCCCTGCCATAAACTTCTCCTGCTCTTTCTTGTTCCTGGGCGGCGCCCCTCCTCTTTCTGCCCATATTGACTCGCCTGAGGAAGTAAGCTATCCTGTCCTTCCTACACTACCTTCCTACCTATGTATTGTACAGTACCTACTTCTCCCCTGCCCATCTCGATATAGCCACAAAGTAGTTTAGAGAAAAAAAAGAGGATACAATAGCACGTAGCACCACCGTTCCTTCATCAACCCACACACAGCTGTAGACCCCAGACAGAAAAATCAAGAGAAAACAAGAGAAAAAAGTAGTAAAGTAACGACCCCGGTCGGTCCAGCTGTCCGCGCCCGCTCCTTGCCCTCTGTGGTAATCATAGTCGGCGCTCCTTCCTCCCAAACCTCTGTCATCCTTCGCTTGGCTTGGCTCCGCGATGCTTTTTAGGTGCAGGAGCGCCCGCCCTCTTTCCGTATTCTGTCGCAATTGCTCTTTTTCCCCCCCTTCCTCCCATACATTATTCTGCGTCAACCTTCCGTGGTGTTGGTTTTTGTGATTCGCACTTTCTTTGGCCGATAATAACGGTGTGGTTTTATTTTACCTATCTTTTTTATTTCCTTTTTTATTTCTTCTTTATTGTATTATCGAACGCCTCTGTTCTTTTTTTTTTTTTCCGTGTGAATATATATCTTGATTGCATCCCTCGCTTCTACCTGCTTACGATTCTGCACGCTCTTCGTTCTTCATTTGACCTTGTTCCAGTCATCATCCTGCAATTGGTTACAGCTGTTGTCTCAGTCAGGACTCTTGTTCTTGCTCTTTGTCTAGCTACATCTATCCATTCCGTCTCAACTTTCGCCACCGCCTTTTTATCTCCGTTCCTACCTCGATAGTCATCCATTACTAGTCTTCCGTGACCGGTTAGCCCCACCATCAACTCCCGAACCGTTATACCAAAAGACCGCAGTTATTTCGATTGCCGTGCCAGCTGTCATTTTTAGACCTTGATCTAAACGCCTGATTTAGTTATTCCGATACCTTTTTATCTTCTTCTTCGCACTTGTGACACAATTGACCAAGACCAGATATTGCCTCGCAATACTTTCTTTGCCACTACGTCAGTTCCTTAGACGAATTTTTATCCTGCGACCGATTTCGTATATACAATCTATTTCGCTCCACGTTTACAAATTCATCTTTTTTTCGACTTTTGATAACGCGCCAGCCTTCCTACTATTAGTGTCTGTTGCACCTTCCGTTCATCTAAATCGACCTTTATCGCAATAGGACCCCGGCTGCCACTGCGCGCCCCCACACCTTAGGGAGCTGCTCCCTTTTCTTCCGAAACATTATGTCGTCGTCATACGACCAGGGCCGCACCCGTTCTTCCCGCCGTCATGGAGCCACTTCCCCCTCCGCCGTCGCGGCTGCGTAAGCCCGGCCAGCCTCTCGAAACACCAGGGGCTTCCTCTCTCAATGCTAAACTTCAATCATCGTCTGAGTCTTTAAACCAGACCAACAAATCTCAACAATCCATCCCACTTATGGTGCCTGTCGCTCAAAGAGTCACCACTTCGACTTCACAGGTTAATGTCGCTGGTATGTCATCGCCACTACCCGCTGCTTCGCCTGCGTCTTCGAGCAGTCAGTTCAGCCCACCTGTATCTCGCCATGCTACAGCCAACACTAGTACGCTGCCATTAAGTGTCTTGACTTCACCTGCCGAGTCTACTTCGCCTTCGGGCGCTTCAAGTCCATACTTGAGTGGACCTCGCCGCACCGTCAAGGAGTAAGTCTAAATTAAAACCAACTGCCATCAAGTCTAATTATTAACCACCCCCTTTGTGTTTCAGAACTCATTACGCCAAAAAGTACTATGACGGAAGCCGCAAGCTGATCAACGAATATCATGTGATGAAAGAACTTGGCCGTGGTGTCCACGGAAAGGTCAAGCGTGCATTGAACACGCAGACTAACGAAGAGGTCGCCATCAAAATTATCCCACGATTCAGCAAGAAGCGTCGCCTTGGAAAACTTACTGCTCAGAATAACGACAGCACCAAGACCATGCGTGAGATTGCCATTCTCAAAAAAATCCGCCACCCAAATGTTGTTACTCTTTTGGAAGTCATCGATGATCCCGAGTTGCAGAAGATTTACATGGTTCTTGAATACGTCGAGCTTGGTGAAATCTGCTGGCGTAAAAAGGGTCTACCACATATCTGCGCCCATGAGCGCAAACGAGTTTGTCCTTATGTTAATGCCATGGATAAAACGGATGACGATGAGGCTCTGCGTATCCAGCGCAGGCAAGAGCACATGGGTGATCTTTCCAGGATCAAGCAGGAGGAGGATCGTATCGTGCAGATGAATCAGGGCAATCAAGGCAACTTTTGGCAGAGCCCTTATAAGCCATCAACGGATCAAGATGACGATTACATTGCGCCCGATCTTGACGATAACTACGATACTGCTAGTATTCCAATGTCACGCAACGTTTCTATCAACGATTTTGCTGCATTTGAACATGGTATTAGTCTCGGTGGTTATGCTTGTCCCAGTTCGGTCGTTGCCTCTCGCGCGACCTCTCGTGCCCCGTCTCGTGCGCCTTCTTCATCATCGCTCGTACAACATTATGACTCTGGCATCATGAAAACTACCCAAATTCCCGAGGAGCCCGTAGTGGCTAAGAGCGTCATCTACGATCTCCATGATGGTTCTGATTGTGCATCTTCCCGCGCCTATCGTGATAGTACCATGAGCCGGGCCGGGTCTGTACTTTCCCGTTTTTCAGAGAACGATTTTGAGGCAGGACTGGTTACCCACGATCCCTTTGCCGATGATTTCTCGTACGTCCCTTGCTTCACCTATGAACGGGCCCGCTCTACTTTCCGTGACACAGTTCTAGGTTTGGAGTACTTGCACTACCAGGGTGTTGTTCACCGTGACATTAAGCCTTCCAATTTGCTGTGGACGGCTGATAAACGGGTCAAGATTTCAGACTTTGGTGTATCATACTTTGGCCGTCCAATTCGTGAGGGCGAAGATGACAGTATTGTTACAGAGTCTGAAGCTACCGATTTTGACGATGACCGTGAGCTGTCAAAGACAGTAGGTACACCAGCCTTCTTTGCACCTGAGTTGTGCTACACAGATCCTGACGTGGAGCAATACAAAGTCTCGGAACAGATTGATGTGTGGTCGCTTGGTGTGACGCTCTACTGCCTGATTTATGCCCGTATCCCCTTCTTGGCGGAGGACGAGTATCAAATGTTCAAGAAAATTGCCACAGAGGACCCGTATTTGTCTGACGTTCGTCTTGCACCTGTGGACCCTTCAACTTCACCACAGACTTCTTCTCTGTATCAGCGTATCAACCGCGCACCGTACAGGGATGACAACGAGCTGGTTTACGAAAAGGTGGAACCCGAGCTGCGGGATCTCTTGAGCCGCATGCTTACCAAGGATCCCGAAAAGCGTATTCGTCTTCGTGAAATCAAGCGCCACCCTTGGGTTACACATAACATTCCCAATGTTCAGGCTTGGCTGGAGGAGACAGATCCCTCACGGCCCAGCGATGGTCGTCGTATCCAGGTTGACGACAAGGAACTTGATGATGCAGTTGTTCCTCTTACTTTCTTAGAGCGTGCCCGCTCAGCTGTCAAGAAGGCTGTTGGCAAGGTGATGCACCCTTTAGGAGGCGGAGAGCGCGATGGCAGCCGGTCACGCCGTCGGGCTCCCAGCTCCAACGCGGGATCCTCGACGGATCTAACCCGCGCAGCTCTCCCAGCATCAGCACTGCCTCGCGATTCTCGCAGACGCAGTCTGCGTCCAGACGAGCGTCACCCACTGGGTACTAGCATGTCCATTAGCTCACCTATTAGCCCAAATTCTGCCATCAACTTTGACAACTCCATTCATGCCGGTGTGGAGACAGCAGCGCCGACTTCTTCGGCAGGGTTGACTCGTGACCAGGTATTAGAGAAGTCTCTTGAAGAGCCTCCTAAGCGTCGCATGTCAGATTTAAGGCACTCTGCTTCTCTACGTCTTCACCGCAATTCCCACACCCGTTCAGCTACCAGCCATAACTTGGATAGAGTTTCCATGATTTCTGGTGAGGCTGGTCTTCACCGTCCGGTGTTTGATAGCTCTGATGATCTGCCGTCGATGCACCCCGCTGCTGATGAGGGCTTGACTATGCGTTCAGTGTCTCGCCACCGGGCCTCTCGCAGTCAAATGTCGATTCCGCGTTCCCAGTCGCCTATTACGATTTCTACTAGCCCTGTCTTGACATCTCTTGGTAGTGTCACGGCGCCATCGAGTCCTCGCCGTGGACACCGTGCGGCAGCCATGTCGGTGGATATGGGTTCCCGTAACCACTACATACCAGTTACTTCGCCTCGGGGGATTAATAACTTCCTTTGCCTGACTGCGGTGGATAAGAAGGCCGAGAATGAGTTGCCTGTTAAGGGCGAGGATCGGCCAATCACTGCTCACCGGGTTGGTGTTATCCACGAGACTCGTGAGAACTGTGTAGTTGTTCCCGCTGCTTCCCCAGCTGAACCTGTTGAGTCCCCAGTTGATGTACTTGCCGAACAGGCTTCAGCCGTTGGGTCTCGTACCCGGGCGTCCACGGGTGTCAGTTCCCTCAGCTCAGTCCCATCTACCTTTGGTGACGTTGGCGTCTTTGATGAGATCAACGGACCAAACTCGGTTACAACTGCAGGGCACAATGTCATTGCTTACCAGTCTGACCCATCTCTCCCAGCGCTTCTTAGCGGCGCGAGCTCGGTGTCTGCTGACCTCGATGCCGAAGGTGATGACCCCAACGCTACCGAGGCCATCAGCAAGATCTACCGGACCACTGACTCGATGACGCCTCCAGCTTTGGCCAAGGACCGCATGGACCGTCTCGACTCTGGCTTCCTTGAGTTGGAACCGTCGGAGAATATCATCCCCGTTCAACTCGACGTTTCTCCACCACGCCGCTCCCCAATCAGTTCGCCACTGAACGCCCCTCTCAAGACATCTGCTGGTGAACTCCAGCCTAGTGGTAACGAGGCTTCGTCTCTCGGAAGCCACCTGGCTGATTCGGATGACGATGCCGATGACTCTGACAGTGACGAGGGTCTTACTATGACCGTCCGACGCCGGAGTAGATTGCCCGAGTCGGGGGTGCATAACCCGCGCTTCCCACCTCGTCGTCGTGATACCAATGCTAGCGTTTGCAGCAGTGACACGGCCAAGAAGGTTGACTATGCCTGATTGGGTTTTCTTTCTTTCATTTTCTCATTCTTTTTTTCATGACTTGTTGATATTCATTCTGTTCTGTTTATAGCGATGGGCCGGTCTTTTGTTTCATTCGTTGGGCTTTGCCCGTTCTTGATGACATTGTTTGCTCTATATGGGGTTTTCTATATTCTTGTATGACGTTTACATCTTTTATCATGATTTTTTTTATATCTATTTTCCACTTGTTGGCAGTGTTGATGTTGGTGGTTAAGTTAGGGGGTTTTACTCGGTTGTCATTGGGTCCAAGTGAACAACCTGTTGGTTGCTCTGGTACATATTGGAAGACTGTTAATGAATACATTTCAAATTATCCGCTCTTACTTTCTATATACAATCTACATATATACTATGATTACATGTCTAAGTGTCTAGTTCACAACAGCAACTTTCCCAGCCCCAGGCCGAACAGGAAAACCAAAATAATACCCAAGCAGCTCATAAAGCTGGCAAAAAGGGTCTTCCGACGAGGTGTATCTTCCAAATCAAAAGCAATACGTTCCAATCTCGAAGCTAAAGTATCAATACCGAATCCCTCAACTCTCTTCTTTCCAGCCGCAGCCATCATATCCCGTCGAATCATGACTCTATCATCATCTGGAAGAATCGCAACCATGACGTCACTCCAATCCTGGACCTTCTCAGGGTCCCGTAGCCACCCGGTCGTCCCATCAAGAACTGTTTCAACGGGGCCACCGTTATTGCATGCTAGAACGGGCACACCGAAGGACATGCTTTCCAACGGGACAATTCCAAAGTGCTCGTGGCTAGGCGTGTAGATGAGTAGTCGGGCGTTACGGAGGAGTGTGTTTTTCAGAGGCGTGGGGATGGATAAGAGGAAGAGGACGGGCCGTTCGGTTACCGGGGGTAGTGCAAGGATATCAGTGGTGGTGGGGTTTTGAATCGTCGTGTGGGAAAGACAAAGCTCATCACAAAGTTCCTGGAGTTCCTTATGATACTGGACATTCTCCGGAACTCGCGGGTCATATCCACCCGCAAGAACCAGTCGTGCCCCCTTCCTTTTCGCCGGGTCAATCAACGAGAAAGCGCGAATGGCAAGCCCAATGTCCTTTTTCTGTTCAAAGCGGTTTATCGAGAGAAGGATCTTGTCTTCAGGATACGGCAACTTGAAGCCTGTGGGGGTCGTGTCAGAAGCGGCGGAGAAGTCAATGGCGGGGTATACGACGCGGAGGTCACGATCGCGGAGGAGCGGAAGATGTTTTTGTACCGTGGTCTTGGTGAAGGAGGAGTTGACGGCGATGGCGTGGGCGTAGCTGGTGGACCATTCTTCAAGGATATCAAACGGGGCGCGATATAACGCCTTGAGTGGCCCAGATCTACCCCGCGCAAGCAATTTATCAGGAAAATGACAATAGAAAAGAATCCCCTGCTTCGGCCACAAAAACTCCAAAAGCGGCAACCCCGCCGACAACTGATCCACCACAAAAACATCCGGCGCCAACCCATCCATCTCGCCACTTGCCCAAACCTGAACCAGCAAGTGAATCTGTCTCAACACCGCACAAATAATAGTCAACCGGGAGAAAACCGACGCTGGAAAAAGCCAGCCGCCACGAACCCGTACATCCAGCGTCCCATCGCGCGTCTCCTCAAAACAGTGCTCTGTGTCCCGAT